>JAAAKB020254012.1:0-10653 GCA_010014835.2 Apostichopus leukothele | reverse complement strand
CATACAAATACAATCCCAACATTTTCCTTTGCTACATTTTTTCTGTGTACATTACACAAACATCTAAAATAAAAATAGAAAAAGGAGGGGGGAGGGGGGGGGGGGGGGGTGTGACTACTACAATGAATGGGTCAAACAAATTAACGGTGGAATCTGGATATGAATTAAAACTATAAATCTACCAAAATTTACCTCTTTGATAGCGTTCCACAAGGAATCGTCATCGTGCTCAGAGAATGGATCCAGGTTCTTCCTTAGGGTTCCACTAAACAGAGTGGGATCCTGTACAAAATGAGATAAAAAAAAGAAGAAGTTTTATTAACAATATTTAGGATACTGACTGGGGAAATATAAACAAACTGGAAAAGATCAACAGGCTATACCAACTGAGCTATCCAGTAGTTAGTTGGAAGGATCCCCACATAGCCTCTTTTGCTTGGGGGGAGGGGGGTGGGGAGAGAGGGGGATGGCAGTAAGGAGCCACACAGTGTATTGCAGACCATGTAACCAGGTATCACACCCAAATTTCAATACAACCCAGAGAAAGCGACACGGGAAGGGATTTCAATAGAAATTAGGCTTTTTATGAAAATGGACCAAGAAGCCAAGTTGAAGGGATTTAGTGAATCTCTGCTGACATGTTACATGAATGTCCTTAGTTAAGAAGCTGATTGTTGTCTGTCATAACCAAGTTATACTTCTCACCAAATTCACTCAAGAAAAGTTCTCTACTTCCAATGTTTACCTTCCTAACCATTTCCCCCATTTTTTTAACTCCCACAACTCCCCCCCCCCAAACACCATCACAAACCTAATTACCCTCCCTCTTAGAAATACACCTGTCACAATGAGGGGTACGATGAAGCAGGTAGAAACCGACCGGCGAAAAAAAAAAAAGGATCATGAATAAAAGTTGCAAAATGTTGTCAAAAGTTATAAAAGTATCCACAAAACTACAAAGAAAGAAGAAGTAATAGATATCCTACCTGAGGTATAAAGGATATCTTGTTTCGGACATCATGGAGCCCAAGGGTGGAGAGGTCGACCCCATCCACTGTGATGGTACCCATCGGTTCCACCAGTCTCATGAGAGCAACCGTCAAGGAACTCTTGCCTGCACCGGTCCTACCCACGATACCGATCTGAAGAATTCAAAAAGCGAAAAAAAGTGATCAGGTTTACTCATATAACATAACAAATAAACATAATGTCCATCTCAAATTGGCAATCTGCGACTTCAGCCCATCAAAATTATTACCCAGGATCTCTGGAATAAATTGGGCTTTAACTTTTAGAGTAGGGCTTCACAATTAATTGATACAAGGGCCAGAGGGAACATTGGTTTGAGAGCAATTTCCATTTTTACAACTTTTTTTTGTCTGCCTAGTACTTTTGTCTGTCTACGCATCCTTCTTGCAGTCCATCTTGCCAGGGGTGGTAGAGTGGGTGGTGGGGGTGGGGTGCGGGGGGGGGGGGAATAGAATTCATCTTTTATTTTACCTTTTCTCTTGGAAGAATTTTCATGGTAATTCCCTTCAAAACTATCGGTGCATTTTCTGCATACTTCAGAGAGACGTCGTCAAACTCCACCGCCCCTTCTTTAGGCCAATCGGGATCTGGTTTCTTCTCCGACTCTATGGCCGCCTCGGGTTCTAGCTTGGTATATTCTAGAACTCTCTCAGTCGATGTCATCTGTTATGTTAAATAAAACCGGGTCAATGGGACAAATGTTTTATTGTCAAGGGATTGGGTAGGGAGTGAAGGGGTGAAGGGGGGAGGGCACAAGGCCAGGGCACAACTTACCCCTTATACCCCAATTTCTCTTGTTTTTGGCAGCAATGGAGATAGAAAAAAAAGGGAAGAATAACAGGAGGAATTTGTAGGATGAAGTGCACAGTTTCTTGCGACAAAGAAATGCGTACCACACATGTGGTGCAAATTTATGGGCAAAGGACATACATACTACAAGAAAAATTTAAACTTGGGGGAATATTACTCAATTTATAACCAAGTCCATATATCATGAAATCTATCTTGGAACTTACCCCCCCCCCCCCCCATGTGACATCAGCAAACGAAATCTCTTGCGATATTAATTACTTAGTAATCTTTGGTCAGGAATGTCACAAAATGTGTTTCCAAAAGGAAGACATTTGGGCTCCATCATGAGAAAAATGTACATACACTCAAAACCCAATTAGAGACGTCAGCTAATTAAAATCTCTCGTGATTTGAATCTTGTTTTGACTTTCGCTTGCCTGTCAAAAGTCAACACCGATGGAATCAAAACATGTGATAACTCACTAAATTTTCGACTTCCGCACTCTGCCGAACTCCCCACTGAAACGACCCCATCAGACTCAAGGCGTAAGTCAGAGACAGGCCCACTTCGGCTGCATCGAGGCCAAGAACTGATTTAAACAGAAAGAGAGGAAAGAATATAGACAAAAAAATATATATAGAATTGATGAGGTCTGAATGTAGATGACAGAGGTATCGATCGATGCTAATTGCCAGAATAGGGAGATGCTGCTACCATGCAGTTTCCATAGCAACATTTGTCCTGGAGTTTCATCTACCGTGAGTAGTAGTATTGCCTGTGGTTTATGTGTCGTTGTAAGAAATTACACAGGCTTTGCAAATTTAACGAGGGATTTGGAATACAAAAAGCCAACTACAAAAAACAAGCAAGATCGACTGGACCTGAAAATGAGTGACTTTCGTCCCTTTTCCTTTTCATAGAGATTTCATATGCAAAATAAGCCTACTCTGCAAACATCAAGTGGCTTCTCAGAAAAAAAAGGTAACTGCATGGTAAAATGAAAGCGTTCTAATGTATAAATTTGACCCCAGAAAAGCTCGAACGGGAACTTACAATCTTTTGAGACGACAGAACCGAAGGAAACGATGATCATAAAGACCGCTGTTAGCCAATCTAGCATAATGCCAAACCATCTTGTGGTCGCTAGGAATGCAAACCAGGATTCGGTATGGACATCCTGGTACATGTCAAACTTGGACACGAACCTCTTCTGGGCGTGGAATGCCCTCACGGTGGTCAGGCCCTGGAGAGTTGAGGAGAGATGCGAAAATACCGGACTGCGACCTAAATGGGAGACAGGATTTGGCATCGGTTTAAAACGACCCGTTGCTTCAATGTCGGTCATTCCAAAATGGCAGGGAAGCAATTTTGTTCTTTAAGGTACGTGTACATGTAAATATATGAAGGATTGACAACAAACTGGGAAATTTCAATTAATGCTTTCTGGATCGTACGAATGGTTTCCAGGTCGAACGAAACCTTGGTTACACAGCATACAATCAAGTTTCTGTGCATACTGGTTGATACCCTTCCAGCATAAGCTCAGAAATGGCCGTACAGAGATCGCAGCCAACTGGGGGCAGCATAGCTCATCTGGTAGACCCACGGAAATTATCATCCTGGAGTTACTGGTTCAATTTCTCTTCTAGCCAAGACAATTGTACCGATAATTTTTCATAAGAGAAAAATAAAGAAAAAGGGGTTCATTATAGATGAATGTAATAAGAGAGATGATAGACACTTACAGACTCCCTCGATTCTTTTCACGTCCCTCGACGTCGCCAGAAAGTAGGAACGTACGTAAACGAAGAGTATGCCAAGCGGTATGGTGAATATCAGAATCAGTGGGTTGAATATGCAAATAGTGATAAGAACTGCACAAGTTTGTACAGCAATCTGTATAAGAACGGATAAAACAAAAACGAGACTATACTATTAAAAGACAAGATACACTGCTTACATTCCATACTAACAACCTACCCTCATCAGGGCAAATGCGCTTCAAAAGTTTGACCTAGGCAGTCGATATTCTCCGTATTCTGTTCTTTTTTTATAGGAATATTATTTCCTCTGTGGATGAATGATTGAAATATTATTAATGAAAAACAGAGACTTTTTCAGCTGACTTCACCTGATGGCATCATCCATTCTGATGCTGCCAGATGCCAAAAAAAAAGGAAAAAATAAATAAATATGATATCTTCGCAATAGAGAATGCTAGGAGGATATGGTTTTGCACTGCAGGTACAGAAAATTTTCGGGAATTTTGCGAAGCAATCAACTTTAGCCAATTTAAAATGCTCAGAGAAGTTACAGCCATTTCTGATTCCCCAACCCCACACACTGCTATGGTTTCCAATAAGGATACTTACAGCATTAAAATCTGCAAATGTAATTGGTAGGAGCTCATCCAAGAAGCCAATATCTTTTGAAAATCTGTTCAGAATACGACCTATGGATAAAGCAAATCGGGATATCTTCTGAGTATGATGGTTTACGAATAAAGACTCACGAATAAGAGCGGGACATTATATCAGTATATTTTTGGAAAAAAAAAGAAAGATTGTGATTCAATTATTTTCAAAATGCCATTCATTTAAAATGCAAAGTTGACTTTCCTATCATTGATGTTCATTAAATTATGAGGCATTTGATGCAATGAAAGCTAGAGTCTGGGAGATCTAAGACTGTAACTTGGAGAGCCAACCGACGTGAAGTGTTTTTCCCGCAGCTGCCCGATAGATGTTGTCTGACACAAATTTTCCTGGGAGCCTGGGACAATTTCTGACGGCAACTACCGCAAATTGATTAAAAGGCCACAGAAGAAATTATCGGTGTGGGTAACGGGTGATTCTTATGGGCATTATGGAAAAGTGGTTGGGGCACAGACTGCAATTTGTCGTCAATGCCATAGGTCGATTTGAATCTGGGAAGCTGTACAGCCGCACACGGAGCTGCGTCTGGTACGCCACTTACTCAGTGCCCATATTTCGTACATAATTGTTTTCCGCCACAAATAACGAACAATTACTACAACGGTAAATTTAAGTTCCTACCGGCCTACTGATAAGAGCGATGATGATGATGATGATGATGATGATGATGATGATGATGGCCAACTTACCGATTGGGTTGGTGTCAAAGAACTGCATGGGGGTCCTAATGATCGCTGCAAACATTTGGTTGTGTAGGTTTTTCGAGGCGTTGACACAGATGAAGAACAACCAGATGGTACGTATAAAGGAAAAGATGATCAGGAGGAAGAGCAACACGGCAAAGATGTAAAAGAAGAAAGCCCTTCCAGCCTTCTCCACCCTGCTGAAGGAGGTGAACTCACTCAACTGGGAGGATGGATGAAAAAAGAGAGAGTGAGAGACGGAAAACGGAAGGGAACTCTGATTCGTATTTGGGGCATAGGTTTTTTGGCCTGTACTTGTACTTGCCAGGGATCCAGTTTAGATACCGGTGCAAAATTCAGTACTCATACTCCGAGTACCTTGTACTCGTACTTATATACACATGTTACTCGTATATTCATGTCGTCGTAATCCTACTGCAAGACTGGACGATGACATGGATATAGGGACCCTGGGAGGCAGAGGGGAAAATTTAGTACTTGATCTTATTGTATAGGACTTCTTGAAGGCTCTGAAAGTTTCCCTCGCAAAATACTAAGGTCCCTGTGTACAAAGAATGCTATACGTCTTTGCACTTATATTTACACATTTACACATTTTGTATAGCAATTTACAAATTTTGCATAGTATTTTGCAATGCGGTACCCGATAAATCATTCCCTGCGAAGGACTTCAGCTAATTGAAGAAAGTTGCGTGGAATCGTATCACAACAGGGATTCTCAATGAGAGAACTAGAGGAAAGGCATTGGTCGAAGCAAATGGACGGACATGATCAAAACCTCCCCTTATAAATAAATTGTGCAATGTGCAGGCGGAGCCAGTAGGGTACACATATCTTAGGACTTCAGGGACAGCACATTCAGATTAGAGCTAGATTGTGGGCCATTTTTTTTGTCTCTGTTGCGGGCCAGATTGAAATGTTTTGTTGGTCGGATTTGGCCCGTGAACTGACAAAGTTTGAGAAACCGGGAACTATCAAAGGCTTCGTTTACACGAGACCTGGATCGTGGCTTTTCACTTATCATTCACTGTGTTATATCACAAACATGCTCAGTTTACTACAAAGAGAATAAACCTTAGCAACCTGATAAAGTAGGGAGCAAAAAATGTTGTTTGTTTGTTATTGCTTTGTTAAAACAAAGTTTTAAGGACGATAGGATCTAGTTAATCAACTTACGACTGTAGAGTTGTAGAGACAGCTCTCATCATCAAACTGTGCGGTGCAAGTTTCTTCGGTGTAAGCCCACTCTGAGAGCCACCAATCAGACATCACAAAGAGAACCTACAAGACAAGAAAGAGCTTCCGTCACTCACAACACTGTCCAAGAACGGTTCCTTATTTGATTTATCTGTTCTTTATTTCCAAAGCTTTTCAATTCTGGTCACCAGGATATCTGTAGAATCGATTGTGGGCCAGCCGCTCCAAGTGAAGCGAGTGTAATGTTTGATGAAGTCAAGGAAGGGATAGCTAGCTTGCTTAAAAGACATTTCAAAATGCCGAGAGGAGTTGTCGATGCTTTACTATACCTGGTTATCACAATTAGGCTTAATTGCAAGGGTATATCTTCCCCAAAAAAGTGCATTCTCGTGGCCAAAAGAGTACACTTTCTTCGCATATATCCTTCACAAACATGAACATTTTCCTACAAATATTTTCTGGCGAGGGGCGTGGACAGTCGGGAAAGAATGGTTTGCCACACCCTGAGGCAAGATCTTAAAGATTTTTTTGTTATTCTCTTCAAGAAGAAAAGGTTTCATTTTGCACAGATTTTCACAAACTTATTCCTTCAAAAGAAGTCCATCTATTAAAGGGAAACTGACTATACAAACACATGCAGTCATCAGTCACAATTTTCACTTATTGACGGTATTTCAAACATGTTATTTGGAGGAACGGGATGTAGCCACAAGACAAATAGACCGTACACCCGTTTGTCATCAAACCACAAAAAACTATGTATGAGTCAACACAATCTGCAGTGATTCATCCTGACGATATGCATATTCATGAGCTTAAACAATGACAAAGATGTGTTCAGCCCCAGAGAGCCTTTATACTGCTGCCTTCCTTACCTGACAAGATAAATTAAAAGCCATGAATACGATGAACGGGAAGAGTTTCGATCCGGCCAAGAAGTATTGTTTATAGACTTTACTATTCACTGTTCCTTCCTGCTTAGCCTCTGTATTGTCCACTTCAGAATAACTCTTGATTTAGAGAAAACAGACAGGAGAAGAAAAATGAATGCAAAAATGCATTGTGGTTTCGATGATGTAACATAGCAGTTTTCTTCATGAATTTAACGTAATGTATAGTGAGGGTGAACATGTTTACAAGGCTTTCACGATTTATCCTGTTGTCCCCATGTGACCTTTGACTTCCACCAAACTCAAAAGGCTTCTTTTTTACTCAATGTTTTACACCTTCATACCAAATATATGGTCTGCCCATGATTCCCTTCTTGAGATATCGTGATTACGAGGTTTTCACAATTTGACCCCTGGTGACCCCAATGACCTTTGACCTCAAAAAAACAATAGACTTCTTGTACTCAATGTGGTACTTCTACACAATAAATATGAGGTCTGTCCAAGCTTTCCTTCTTGAGATATCGTGTTTACAAAGGTTTCACAATTTCCACCCCTGGTGACCCCACATGACCTTTGACCTCGACCAAAAACAATAGGCTTCTTTAACTCAATGTGGTACTTCTACACACTAAACATGAGGTCTGCCCAACAGACAGGAGAAGAAAAATGAACGAGTGTCTTCAAAACTTATTAATGCTTGATGGAATATAAAGACAGAAAGACACCATGCTAAAAGATCATGAAGATATAGTCTCGATTTTATTTGTTTCATATTTCAAAATGGCTATTTTAGAGTTTATTTTTTGTTCCTTTTTCTCTTTTAACGGTTTGTAACATAAATTGATAATTCATGTTCTCATTATGACGTCAAAGGTAGACCCTTAATTTTGGAGAGCTCGTTTCCGCATTTTCCAATATTTCGTCCGTAACGGTCCGTTACATTATCCCCTGGGAAAGCAACGTTTGTGACCTAAATTCTACATGACGAGTTACCCCTGTCACTCACTCCTCCATACACTATTATTTCATTAATAAATATTTCTGATAAGGACGAAATGAAAATGAAAAAGGAAAATGAAATGTCAAAGACAATTTCAGTCTCTTACATCGTCAATGGCTACATCCTCCGGGGAGTGGACGTCACTCTCTCTTGAGAGGATGCTGTGTTGTCTGGAGAGGGCTTCCTCTTTTGGATTCTCCTCTTCGTCCTCGTATTCCCTCAAGAGAGCCGCAAAATCGATCCCTCTGGTTTGGAGTTCTTCGTAAGTACCGTTGTCCACCATTCTACCCTGCAAGACAGCAATTGTTTTGTCAGTTGGATGATGATGATGGGGTTTACTACAGTGATGGCGTACAGTGTGGAAGACGTGTGCGTGGAGCTTCTCTATCATTAAGAGCAGGTTTTTTCGCATATAATCAGTAATGCCACCAAACGTAATATGAGCAAATCTAACTAGGTTTGAAATCAATTCAGAGTAAGACACCCACCTAGATTCATTTGCCCAATCGAAGGTTCAATAAGAGAGTAATTAATGAACCCGATTTAGCCATCGATGCTTTGTCGGTCAGAGAGCGAAAACCCCCAACTTGGAAACATTTTCAAAAAATTTGTAAGTTTACTTTATTATTTGAAATGGAATTTGACTGCTCTATCTTGCTAAGAGGATGCACAGTAGAAATAAATTGTAATATTACATGGTAGGAGAGATATATAATATTATATAATATGACACTTGTAATGAAAGATAATGATTGTACTACTAATTGAGAGGCTGCACAGTTGTAGGAGAGATATTAAAACAGTCCTATTATAGCATAGCCAAGAAGGAGCTTGTAATATTACACTTGTAATGAAAGATAATGATTGTACTACTAATTTGAGAGGCTCCACAGTTAAAATCAATGTAATATTTCATGGTAGTTTATTATAAAGTAGACTGATAACAATAAAAGCTAATTCAAATTTATATTGATACTAAGTAGTTAATCAGAGTGTAACATTACAAGATCGAATGCGTACATGTAAAATAATATGTAAATAAATTTGGGACTCAATAATTCCTTCCCTCAATAAAACAAAATTGCTGTTTTAAACTCATGGTTATTCAAAATGTCAAAATGAAAAAAAAAAGAAAGATGATTATGAAACGCTGATTAAAGAGTTGCAGATTATAATACGAAGTTAAAAATATAAACTCTTTCAAAAGCTGCTCCAGAATACATTTTGAACGGAACGAAAAACCGACCTCTTTAAGAACGATAATTTGATCCACTGCATTGAGATACTGCAGCTGGTGAGTTACTAAAATCACCGCTTTCTCCTTCAAGTGTCCGGAGATGCATCTGAAAAATCAGATCAAAATAGGATGGCAGATGAACATAACAAAAACTGACTGGGAAATTGTGAAGAAATTTGAAAACAACAGAGATAGTTTTGGCCGTAACAAGATTCGAAGTGACCCCTGTGCAGCTGGAAAGTGGGGGTAGGAAGAGAGCAGGTACTGATCCCCTTCTAAGCCGAAATTTTCTCCGCTCTCAAAAAAAGAGGAAAGCGTTCCGATATAACATTGCCAGGTTGTGGTTGTTTCAGAGCTGGTTAACCCATATCTTTTCTTCTATTTTTTAGATATCAAAGATATAAACCTTCTCTTTATCTCCATTCCGAGCCTGATCGCATTTCGATTGCTGGTTTAAAGTCCCTCTCATGCTGCCTGACAGGAGAAGACATAAGCCAACTTAAATACCGTGGACGTAGTTTGATCAACGGACTCGGATGCAATGCACGACTGATGGGAGCACACAGTGAAGGACTGTCTTCTGTTACAAGACCTGTCCATTGCTTTAGGTCACATGCAACATGATTTTGCCAGCAATTGTTGGAACTGGACAGATTTAGCAATGAACAGGTGCACACAGTGTAGGACCATACCCACATATTTAAACTTTCCCATACTGAGGCCAACCTGCCATCAGACTGGCTAAATCTTTGCTCGGTCACAGTGAATAGCACACTCATACTGTATTGGCTGTATATGCCTATCCACCTACTGACCTGTGTCGAGTTGAATAAGGGTAAGGTTCTATGTGCAGTCAGCTTAAGTTTGAAGCTAAATTACTTTGTTGAATTCCATCTAGTTTTTTTAAAACTGCTGCTTGGCAACATTTTCATCAAACCTACATACTACAACGTCCTGATTGTAGCTTATAATGAAACAAACACTGTTAGCAAACTGCTTATCCACTAAAGAGCCTGTGTAAAAGAATGTGTAAAAGTAAGAGGGCCTGATGCTTCGATCCTAGCAGGATCTTCTTCAGAGGCTGAATGACAAGTAACAGAAACTTGATTGTAACTTTTAAGAAAGTCTGTTTTTCAGCCATTAATTCACAAAAATATTTTGTCCAAACAAAAATTGTGATAAAGAAAATTGTCTCATCCATTAATTACAACCAAGCCCTACGTTACTGACCAAAATTCAAACCCATGACTCAACATGCATCATTAATCATCACATTTATGACCATATAAAAATTAAAATAAAATAAAACTGTTAGCAAACTGCTTATCCACTAGAGAGCCTGTGTAATAGAATGTGTAAAAGTAA
>JAAAKB020253991.1:0-10653 GCA_010014835.2 Apostichopus leukothele | reverse complement strand
TCGCGAATAAGTAAAAAGTGGTAAAAAGCTGAAAAGGGCGCCAGCAGTCCATTTGAGTCCGTCAGGGGGGGCATCCATAGCATAGCCATAGGTATCATGTTTGGCGATGTTTTATGGTGAGACCCCAGGACTGCAAATACTACAACCAAATTTTAATGTTTGAAATGTGTTAACTCCAAGCTGTAGGTTCAATTAATGTCTGTGTGGTGATGCCGTCCCCTTTGCCCTCAAATTATTGCACGTCAAACGAAGCATACAAAATTACAGGAAAACAGACTGACATAATATTGTTGACAATGAGTTATTGATCTGTTAAAAGAAGCAATGTTGTTACAGAGAGGAAACACTTCTGTTCAGTTTTTTTTGTTGTCGCTTTTTTTGAAGAATATTGAACAACGAGGATCAAAGATCAAAAGAAGTGCAGTATCCATGCAAGGATGTAGATCAGAGGTGAAGAAGCACAGGATGCTTTGTTAGGCATCCTACCTCTAACACCATTGGCTCGAAAAGCTTTTGGAAGGTTTAATGAGGCGATCGTGGACGAATGGAGTACATTTCGTCTGTGGTCGGTGTCCTAGTTTCTCGGTATTATGCTCTCTGCACCATGCTGTTCAGGAAGTAAGCACATCCTAGTGACTTACTTTCCTCCAGGAACCTTCCCTCCCTCCCCCCCCCCTCTCAGGTTTAATTTGGTGAAATAATCATACTATGGTTTTTCTTTGGCGAGGGAGGAAGTTGAAACCATCTGAAAAGATAAAACAATTTTAACTCGCTATTTGCCTTTTCAAGCTGTGTAAGTAGAACATCTCCGAGGTAGTTTAAGATGGGAAGTTGAAGTTAGGCGAGGTGCAGGTGATATGTGAATAGAAAATGAAAAAAAAAAACCTCTTAAAAGTTTTGTGTGCAGCTGCCTACTCTATACACATGGAAGAGTATGTAACACACATTGCAATGATACCTAGATACTGATCCACTTCTCTGGACTAACAGAAGCTGCAGCAAAGTCTGCAAAAGATAATAATGTCCCACACAGCTTGATCGCAGTGATGTTTGCAGCTCCCTTAGTGTTAGAGGTATGACACGAGTGTAGGCCTAAGGTTTACTCTGCAGTATCTGTGTACAATGAATGTTTGATGTCGCAGATGTTCATGCAAGCTGTAAATTGCCATCACAAGATGGGTCACAGTCCTGCTGTGGGAGTGGGAAGATGCGTGGGAGTGGAGTGGGGGGGGGCGGGCTTTGGTGGAAACCCAAGTTGCTTTTTTTTAGTGGCAATGAGGTTCCCAATATTTTATTCCCATATTATTATTAAAACCAAAATCCTTTGAATTTAAGGAACAAAGCAGACACTTGAACAGAACCTTTTTTTTCTCTTTTCGTCTGTTCTTTAGGGACATCTGCCAGATATCCTGCTCAGGTGATGAATTCCTCTCGAGGACCGCCTCCCAAAGCAATCCTCGATAGATCTCCACCCCCAACAACCTGCATACCACCACCTCCCCCCAGCACAAAGTCACGTCGTTCAAACGCGGACAGACTCTCTCGTTTAAATATCCTGTACCAGTGCTCATTCTGTAGCAAGACTTTCAATTCCATCCCAAAGTTAACAAATCACGAAAGATTTCACAGAAGGCTCGAAAGCGGCAGTTTCATGTGCAGGTTCTGTGCGAGGAGGTTCGCCGGCGATAGAGACCTGAAACGCCACGAGCTCGTCCACACTGGAGAGAAACCCTTCCAGTGTGACATTTGCTCTAAGTCGTTCACGAGGGTAGCTTCGTTAAGGGACCATCAGATTCTTCACACGGGGGAAAAACCCTTCAGATGCGACATATGTAATGCAGGTTTCGTGAGGAAGAGCCTGTTGAGAATTCACGTCAGAGACAGATGTAAATACATGCCACAATAGAAGCGATAAAATGTCACCGGTTTAAAGTTCCATCTGTTCTGAATAGTTTTTGGCAATGAGGTTCATTTCAAGGCAAGAAAAGTCATCCTGTGTGACCTTATTCCTTCAGCATAAAGTAGTATGCGGGATTGACATTAGGAAGGTCCTCATACTTTGAAAGTTAAGGACCATCAGAGGGGGGGTTGAAATTCAAAAAATGAAAAACATGAGATTCACAAGAAAAACAGCAAATCGAAATGTCATACCAAGGACAAGTCCAGAAACTTTTTGAATCAGTAGAAAAAGTAAAACAGTATTTAGTTTTTAGTGATAACCTTTAAGTAACATTCAAAGTAAAAACAGAATCAGACGTAAAATTTGTAAATACGTACTGTAACTAGTTTTATAAAAACATTCCAGGCGACCTGACCAAGGTTACTGTTCAAGTTTCTTTTGAGATTTTGTTAACCCAGATTTACTTGTATATATTTACTCTTTTTAATTTCAGTTTGTTCGGAAAGTTTGTGTTTGAAACCATATTCATGGCTCGTTGAAAGAAACTCTCGGGTGTATTCTTTTTTCCTTTCTCTTTCCCCACTATTTCTGTTTTTGTTGTTGTTTTCGGTTTGAAAAAATTAAAGAGATGACTTTGTTCCTTTGGAATTTCTTTTTAGGGCTTCTGTAACTGTACAAAACCCAATGGGTGGAATATGATAGAATGTTCAATGGAGCTTGGAGCTGTAGGCATGTGCGTATGATTGGTGATAGATAAAAAAAAAGAGGGGTGTGCAAGTCATTTCAAACGTATACAACGGAACAAACAATTAGCAGATTTTTTAATCCTAACTGGCCACATTTAAATACTAACCAGGAAAAGGCTCTGGTCATTACTTAGTGGGCCCGACTTAGCTGGTCCAGCAAGAATGGCATTTGCAACAGGCTCTCTGTGTTTTGCGTTGATGTATTAAGCTGGGCACATCCGTCCTTTGTCGTTGGTTATTCCAAGTTCAGTGAACATTACAGTAGATGCTTGAGTTTCTCTGGCAATATATTCCAAACATAGTGATTTGAAAAATGGAAAATGAGATTGCTGTAGAATCTGTACATCCAACTCCTCCCCCTCCTCCCTCTCCTCCCCCTCCAGCTTCAACAAGATCCCTCAGGAGGACGTTCAAAAGACCCCTCAGATGGGCAGGGAGTCCCAACGTTTTCTAACAGACTCTCCACAAGTCATTGACCCAATATTACTGACACCCCCTACAGTAGTTCATCTTACCAAATATTTTTAACTATTGTATGTTATTTATCAAGTACTGTAAAAAAAATTAAAAGTAATGTTAGTTCAAATCAGAGAGTAACAGCAAATTCAAACGTTTGGAAATGAACGAGCTAGGTAGCGAAAGTCAACATAGGGCAAGTTTTCGACCTTTCCTTTATTATACGAAAATTGAAATGAAACGAGAAATTTGTCACACCACATTCGCAAAGTGATAGTAGTGTTTTTCTCACAACATTGCTTATTTTTTTACATACATACAGTAACATTAAATACACAGTGCCATATTTAACATTAAATAACATTAAAACATATTTTACTAAGTTATTTCATCTCTTTGTTTAGGGCCCATGGAACTTATTCCGCTTGTGCAACATCAGACCAGTGGTGGACCCAACAGAAGGGACCTTCAAAAGACCCCCCAGATGGGCAATGATTATTTTCTACCAGACTCTCCTAAAAATCTTGGACCCAATATTACTAACACCCAGGCTAGTTCGTCTTTAACGACGTCAAATTTTCTCAAACGTCCAAGTCTCAAGTCAAGTTCCGCCGCCCTTCGGGCGGGAGAGAAATCCGTAGAAATCAGAAACGTGCCACCCATGTCCCAGACCGGCAATTTGGCACAATTGCCACCAGTGTTCTGTAAATATTGTGGCAAAAAATTCACCGATCATACCAAGTACAGAGCGCACGAGGCGTACCACGGCCGAGCTGGTCGGTTTCCTTGTCATTTCTGCGAAAAAGCTTTCCATTGCAAGGAACACGTGGTTAGACACGAGAGGGTCCACACGGGGGAACGCCCCTACCGATGTCAAATCTGCGGAAAGACTTTCACACAGAAGAGAGCCTGCAGTTCGCATGAATTTACCCATTTTAAGTAGTAGAATCTAACTTGTTGGTCTGATCCTTTGCGAGTGGTACAAATACAGTATTGGGATTTGCAAAACTTTAATTAATAGCAAAATGTTACGCAAAACTAGACAAAAACTGTGCAAGTTGATGTCAAATCTGCGGAAAGACTTTCACACAGAAGAGAGCCTGCAGTTCGCATGAATATACCCATTTTAAATAGTAGAATCTAACTTGTCGGTCGGATCCTTTGCAAGTGGTACAATTTACAGTACTGGGATTTGCAAAATTTAAACTTATAGCAAAATGCTACGCAAAACTAAACAAAGGCTACAGGTGCAAGTTATGCGTTTTCCCAGTATTTTATCCGCAGGACAATAGTTTAGTCAGTATGTTATGGGAAACAACCTTTAAGAACCTCAAAAACTGCTGTTCAATATGTGAAACCTAAATTATAATTCCTTGGTTTAATTCCTTGCGGAGTTGCAAGAGGCATGTCGTACAGTATTTGAAGTAGGTTTCGAATTGGACAGAATTTGGAAACTGTATCGACAGGCTTTTTCTTTATTGTCCATCTATAATAACTAGTTTGGGGAGGTTGTTAACTAAACCTTTGTTTCATGGTGCTTGAGATAATGTAATGAGTCAATACCCATCTATTTCTAGATTAGTCCCACAAAGAAAGAAGGGAGAGGGGAGGGGGGGGCCTGTGCTTGCCTTGCCATATTGAAATATGTCTTTTAAATATTGTTAATCAGTTTTAAGAAGAGAAACATTTTTCTCTTTGTTTTTTTGATGAGATGACATGAGATGAAATGTTTAAAAGATTTATGATTATTTGTGAAATCAGTGACTTGTTATATATTTTAATGTTAGCTGGTGATTATATGGCTACACTAAAGGAAATATATTATGTAAATTACCAATTGACATTTTAACTGTGCTTTTAAGTTTTTGTTGTCTTTTGTAGATTAATAAATGGAGAAGAGTTTCTTAAGCTCTAAATAATTGAGCCCTCCTACAGTACGTCGAATGTCCAGACAGGTTCATTGTTGCTACCATTTTGTATCCCCAACACCTATCCCTAGTCCTTTTCTTTCCTCTCCTCTTCCCTGCCTCCTCCCTTCCACACATAAGTGAGGAGAAGGGAATTATTGATCCCACAATTAATTTTTGTAATCTAGTAATTGGAGAATCCTGGATCTCCCATTAGGACTGAGTGATGACCGGGCATCAGATCCCCAAACCTCAGTATCGATGCTAAATTATACTCATGAAAACTTTGACTCGCACTTTGGGCCTCACTGATGGTAAAAATCAATAGCTAAATCTTATCTTCACCAGCAAGCACCGAAAACTGTAGATAAATTTTCCCACCTTCACTGGAGAATCCTGCTTGCTACCCACTGATTTTTTTTTCTAAACCCACAGTTTGCAGACAGTTAAATAGCTCAGGTATCCTAAAACAGGTTTTAGATAGGGGGAGGGGGCTGGATTCAAACCAATGTTAAGTGGGTGTTGAACAATTCCTCCTCTGATGCTATAGCCTTCATGAAAGTCATGGAAAATCATCAGGTGCCTGGGAAGGGGGTGGGGGGGGGGGTGGTCAGGGAGGCTTTACACTTGGTCAGTAATATACTGTACATTCATGGACTATTTTACAGAACTTAAGCGGATAAACCTTGTGTCTAGGCAATGAGGAATAACTTCCTCAAATATATACCAACAATTACTGTAATTTCAAGTTTGTTGTCAACTCCGATGGCCCGATGTAAATTTTTCAAAGAGAAATCGTTTGAGTAAATCTACTGTACCTATACCTACTATCCCTACTAAACGGGTGTTTTGTTTCTTTGTTTAGGACAATGGGAGCCGACGCTTGCACCAGTCCCGGCCCCTCCTCAACTTCCAGCAATGGCTGATCAGAGCTCAATTCCCAGAGGTGCCTCTCAAACAAACCCTCAAGTGACCCATTATACCCCTCCCCATTCGTCAATAGAATCCGAGGCACCCTCGACCAGGATGTTGAATTATTCTAGTTCCACGTTGCCCTCGGCTGTAAACGAAGCAACTTCGAAAGTAGCTAGCACGAGAAGCCCTCAAAGATCCTCTCTCCGCGGTAGTTCCCGTAAAATAGTTCACAAAGGTGTCCCGGGTGGTGCAGTTCAGAGCTCAGGTCCTCTGCCCGTGTTCTGTAAGTATTGTGGCAAAATGTTCATGGACCACCACAAGTACAAGGCCCACGAGTCCTACCACGCCAGAGCTGGCCGGTTTCCGTGTACCTTCTGCGATAAGGCTTTTCATTGTAAGGAAGATGTTGTGCGCCATGAAAGGATACACACTGGAGAGCGTCCCTTTCAGTGTAAAGTCTGCTCGAAGGCTTTCGCACAGAAAAGAGCTTGCCAGATGCATGAACTGACTCATTTAAAGTAACTGGTGTGGGTGTACAGTAGGTAATTGTATTGTTCATGCAGTTAAGATTTTTGTTTAAACTTAAGAAGAATACACTGTAATATATATATATACAGTATATTGGAGTTGGTTAGCATCATGTTTGATATCTAGAGTAAGGCAAATATGTCACCAAAACAGAACTAGTATTGTTCGATAGGTGACAAACGCCTACAGTGATATTTCTTCTACTTTGTTAAGCTGTTGTACGCTTTTTGGAAGACTTCCTTCACACTGTAAATTTACACGTGAAAAACAAATAAATCAAATCAAATCAAAGTTGCTTTTCATTCACACTGTCAGTGATCTTCCCTTATCCAACAGCATGGCTGACAAGACTCTTGCTCAGCCACAATACACAAACACTCAATGAACAGAATGCAGCAGACAGCTGATCATGAACTATGTTAGGAACCAACATTCATTAAATTAGTAAGAGACGAGCTGTTTGTCAAGCTATGTTTATGGTTAAACTACAATTTAGAAGAATGAATTGTAATTTAATCCATTCAAATATGTTGAATGACCTAATTAGTGAGCCCTACTCATAATCAGGTTGTTAATTACCACTTTGCTTTACAGTACAGCAATGCAGGTTTGCACTTCACCGTTTCCCACAAAAGTAGAACGGCCGAAAAACAGTTGGAATTTTTCATATAATTGCCCAAAATGTCATATGTACAGGACAGTCCTGAAGGTACAATAAACTTTTGAAACATTACACCTCATTCACTTATATGAGTAGAACCTTTCTTATAGATGGAGAATTAAACAGTTGTGAGGAGAGTTACATTAGAATTGACCCTTTCTAGAAACATCTGAAAAGGGGTTCATAGCAACTGTCAGATAGGTAAAACTGGCTATGAGGAATGATGTAGGCATGTTAATTCCCATCAGTAGTGAAGATAATGATTCTGATATTCCAGAAAATAGAGCTGATATTAGTGATCCATTTTACCATTCCCACTTGTCAAATCAATATCTATATCCATATTCAATACATATAATTAGATTGGGAAGGTTCACAATAACCCAGAACAATTTTACATGAAGTTTCTAATCAATTTAAGACACTTTTTGCCTCAAATCTTCTTGATCTTGAACAAGATTGAGCAGTTTAAAATGATTTAGTTTAATTGGGTTGGTCTGAAAGATTGTTCAAGCATTCACAAAGTTTTGAAAGAAACATCAAACATTTTGAAGTTATTGACCATGTGCAAGTGAGAGCAACCATGAAACTTCAGTTTTGCAGACAATAGTTGAATATGTTGGCACCAATTCAAATTTGTCTTGGACTTAATGCTTGTGGGGAAAAAGAAACATTTGAATATTCTAGGTCCCTTGCAGTCTTTGTTGCTAAATGATGATATTTTAGCTCATTTGGTTAATGGTCAATTGTCTAGGAATCCAGATATTGTGATGGACTATTGTGGTGGAGTCAACTATAACTGTAATGCTTTGCAAACTATGTTTTTTTTTCACCTTTCCAAGTGCTACTTCATTGTGCAAGATTGACACTGATGATGGACACTGATTGCTTTGATAGGGAATGCCATGTATATGATATTGTAGAGTCATACAAAACATTAATTATACAAAAGCCAGAGTTTTATTGATCACTGTACATTGCCATTATACAAAGTTGATGTTAAGAGCTATGTGGTGATCAATTGTAAGTTTCATGAAGAGTATTTTGAGCTGTAGATGTCTATAGATATTGATAAAGTCAACTTTGCTGGTTAATGGACATTTGTCTAGGAATGCAGATATTATGATGGACCATTGTGAATCTAATGCTTTAATTCAGGTGTATTTTTTTGCCAAGTGCTACCTCAAGAAATGGACACTGATTGCTTTGATAGGGAATGCCATGTATATGATGTTGTAGAGTCAAACAAAACAGTGATTGTAACAAGCCACCGCTGGCAGCTAAAAGAAGAGCCAGGAGGTCCACATTCCAGCATATGCTCTTCAAGAATTGTGCAAAGAAAACGAATTTGAAGTACCGAAACATTTTACATCTTCCACATTGGCCACAACAGCCTATGTGTGGAGGTGTCACATCTCTCAGAAGAATCTCGCAGCGTTGCAACAGCAGGTCTTGCAAGTAGTTTGATGGCATTGGTTTATGTTTTAGTTCTACCATGTACCTTTTACTCTCTCTCACATTCTGAGTTGTGCTCTCCTCCTTCTGTATGCTCTGCCTACAAAGCATGCCTTTCTTTCTACCCATTCTTCTAAATAATATGATCGACTACAATGATTTTGGAACGTTGTTTGAACAGCGCCCTCATTCTACATCTGGTCACAGCTAGTACACAGCTCTCCTGAGTAGTTTTTGCTACAAAATCTAACAAAATTCCTTTGAAAAGCAGTGCCGAAGTAACAAGTATATTTTTCTTTTTCAATTTAAGGCCACAGCTAAGTGCTAATGCTTACTGGATGCTGGGAGTGATCAAATTTTCAGAGGGAAGAAGGCCAACTTGTGTCAAGTTTCCACCAGATGGGGTAAGTAGCACCAAACTGAGTGACTTAAAACACATTCTGTGGACTCAAGAACAATTTTGACATGCAGTAGATGCCAGCAATGCTGTTGAAATGACTTCTTATCACACTGGGGAATATATCAACCATTGGGTATTCACTTGTTTAAGTTCATTACTGTATTTTTCATATAGACTGTATAACATGTGTGAGACACCATATGAAGATTCACACAATAGACAGAGATAAACAAAAATGGTGTAAGTCACAACTTCTCCAAATATCATAAAAAGAGGTTTAAAGTGGAGTTTAAATATCTCAACTGTTAATTAAGGTGACATACTACTATTAGCATCTATATCAATCCACACCAAGTGTTCTCCTTCAGAAAAAGTACCAAAAAGCAACAGGAGAACATCAGTTTTTGATATGTCATCAATCAGGATCTGGTTTTTCTTGGCTTGGCTGTTATGGAGCATGAATGGAAGTACAAGTGGTAAAAAAATTGGGTCAGTTGAGGCAAGTTTAAAAGTGGAAAGAGGTGGTGGCATTTGAAACAATGAGGCTTAGCAATCGAGAGGTTCCGAGTTCGATTCCCGGCAGAGTCATAGTTTGGTAGGTTTTTCATACAAGAGCAATCTACGGTTGTCCCATCTGACATGACTTTCTACATTGAAAACATTCCAAATTTGAGTTAAAATGTTGAAATGGAAGCCAGGCGACGTGTAAGTTGTAATCCATAAGCCCTTGCGGTTTTTGCCAACATTCGTGGTCGCTTATGCCTCCTAAAGATAACTGCTGAATATTATTATCATTATTATATGGCATTATCCGCACAATTCCTTCCCTGGCAGCTAAGAGAAGAGCCATTAGGGTCCACATTCCAGCATCTGCTCTTCAAATTATTGTGCAAAGAAAACAAATTTGATGTACCAAATCATTTGACATCTCCCACATATGCCACAACAGCCTATGTGTGGAGAGAGGTGTCACATCTCTCAGCAGAATTTCACAGTGTAAACAACAGCAGGTCTTGCAAGTTTAATGGCACTTGCCAAGGTCATAGTCACCAGGCCTGATTGCTTGCTTCCTTGACTGAGTGGTACTGTTTTAGCTCATCACAGTGAGTGTGGATAGGACTTAGTTTACAAATTACTGGCATCACTGGTAAATATTTTCAACTTCATCATTAGTGTAGTTTTTCATCCTAGAGTAACTGTGGTCATGAATCAGTTGATCATTTTTATAGACACTGGACTGGTTTATGTTTTTAGTTCTACCATGAAGCTTGTACTTTCTCTCTCACTCTGAGTTGTGCTCTCCTCCTTCTGTATGCTCTGCCTCTCTTACATAATCTATCATACTGTTGTTTTCTTTGCATCTGTTTCAGAGTCTGGATACATGGACTATTTGAGCTCACCTTAAATCCTGCAGCTTCCATCTTCCTGGCTACTAACTCTCAAGGCACATTATTGGTGATGTGTATGCCACTGTGGTCCCTATACTGACTGATGCGTGAAAATATGGTGCTGTGTTTTGGATTGGTCACCTTGAAAGCGTTATTGACTGCCTCTGCTTTTTGAGTGGAAATCTGAAAATGAGGGGACCATAATGTTTGCTGCAGGTGAGTGTCTCGACTCGGCTCGACTTAACTTAACTTTACTTAGTAGCAATGTTTCCTTCACGAATCTCCGTTATAGTACAA
>JAAAKB020253980.1:0-10655 GCA_010014835.2 Apostichopus leukothele | reverse complement strand
ATACATATACGTATACATATATCTATATAGATATATAGATATATGTATAAATATAGATATATGTATAAATATAGATAAATACTCTTATACTTTATATATATTTGTAATATTGTGCCAAAGGATCGTACACTAGTCCGCTACAGATTTATAGTCTAATTACGTCCTCAATTATGACCTTCAATTTATTACCTTCTGAATCAAATTGGATTTTTAATAGTTTTATACCCTCAGTTCACTCTATATATATACATAATGCCAAATAGCCTAAGTTAACATTGGGAGACTGATAGGAGATGCATGGCCGTATTGTTGGCTGTTATTTATTCACAGTTACTTCACATGAGTGTATTATTGTATAATATAGTATACTGATACTATGTACATTCGCCAGCTGTACATAATTTTGTCATTGCCTGAAGGTTGCAGGGCGTAACACATTGATGAACTGCCGTACATTACCATTCACGGGATACAATCTAACGGTCAGATGGTATAATGTGTTGATTTGTCTTGGTCACGGTCATATTCAGCTATATAACGTGATAGACCTCTGTACTAATTTTATGTATTTCCGGTAGTTGGCAGAATAATCGTAAAGTACCGTAGTCTTCTAAGTGATGGTTATTTACGGCCTAATTATGGTCTAAAAATTATTATCTGCAGAATGACTCAGTACAAAGTTAACAATGCTTGGTGTCTTTTACGCTACAGAAGGCTACACATTCTTCTAGGCAAGGTGAATGGCGTATGGAAGTAATGTTGACTGCATGCATGATAAGGTTTATGAATTGAAAAACGGCCAATCACTATATAAGGTGAATTAAATATACAAAAAGTGGAAACTGTTTGTGTTAATCTTTATTAATTTATTATATATCTGTCATACCACTTGCTGCACATTCATTTCTTATTTATTTGAATATTATTTGAAAAGAAATGAACGAAATGTGTCAAAACCACATGTGTATAGTTTGATATAGACGGGAAAACTACCATAAAATAAGTTATTTAAAGAATAATTCCGAATAATTTGGTGGAAGAAAACCCAACATTTCTGCCTTTTGTTTTAAGGTTGATGACCACAAACCGGTATATATTGGTCAACAAATTGGTCCAGTTTAGCCATTTTCCTTTTCTTAGTGTAGCATTCGGTATCATGTGGAGAGAAGTTTTGTTGTTATTACAATACTTTACAAACTGTCACTGAAGTGAAAACATTGTCCATTCTTCAAATTGTCTATCCACATAATTGTTTTTACGATAACGAAATCAATATAGAAAAAAAAGAAGAGCTTGCAGTACAGCAATCGATTTGTTCACATTTTTCTCAAAAAAGCCGCAACTTTAATAAAGTAAACCAAATTTCTGACTCACAAAATTAAGTTACAGACTAAAACGAGAAAGAACATGATTCGTGTTTTTGATACAACAATTGTTACACCCTAAAGCCAACTTTGATAGCGTAACTGTGGTTGATATTGATAGATAACTCCTTGAGTATTTCAGAGATACAATATCAACGTCTTTGCATCAGTTATCTTGCTTGACCTGTAATGAAATGACCTTAATTCGACTGTAACATCGAATATCTCGTGCGAAATTGAAACTATACATTACTATGAAACAGTCAAACACATGTTGCTCTCTTTGTTGCTTTGGACTTTTGTATTTTCTTATTTTCAATATTGTTCAACTCTCTGTTTTCATTCCGTTATTGTCAATGCAACTGCGCTATACTGACGGCGGTAAAGGTTGAGTAATGGTTTGCTTTTGTATATGAGACAAAATAAAAGAAAGATGTACAGATAATATAAACATGGAAATATCCATTATGAAAACAATGTCATCATGTCAGAGACTTAAAATTAAATCTGACCATTCTGGAGAATTATCCCACAGTTTGAAATGACGTGAAGGGTATTTCAGTGAATCGTTAATTCTTAAGTGCCCATCGGCACGAAAACTTATATATGTAGCTAAATTTCAACCGTCTTTCGTCACCCCCGCCCCCATTTTCCCGATCGTTTTCTTCATCTTTTAGGAATAAATGTGGGTTAGTTTTAATCATTTGCTACTATAAAGTCTTAATGGGCTAATCAAGAAGCACCACAAGACCAGCTGTGTGTCAATAAGCCTTTTGAGAATTTTGATAACATCGGGAAAGAAATATTCATATTAAGTATAAATACCTTACGTATTACCCTGAATTTCTAAATGAGTGTTTTAATTTTAAACTATTTTATTTCCAGCTAGTTTGACTATAATGACTATAGTTAATTCTTCAATGACAGGCGATATTATCTCCCCAAGGACGAATCTTTTTAGATGGCCAAATTTTTCTCTTTTCTGATAATGTATATTGTGTCGTTCATAAAATACGTACACCGTTACGAAAATAGTGATAAGATAGAGAAAGAAAAAGTTTCTTAATATGTAAAGTGGCAAGTGTGAACCCATATGTGACAAACCTACAGTGGATGACGACCTTCTCTACTGGTTTCGAACCTCCGGACAGACAATCAATGTCCATAACATAGTATGTTAGGGTGTCTGCATATATTAGTGGGAGGATGTAACTTTTTGTCGTGGTTCTGAATTTTCCAATTCATTACAATTTCAATATATATATATATATTATTAAAATCGTAATGAGTTGAAAAATCCAGAACTTGCAGGAAAAAACTTCCAGTCTCCACTGGGATTCGAACCCGGGCCTCCCGCTTTGTACGCGGACACCCTAAACAACTAGGCCATGGACGCTGATTGTATGTCCAGAGGTTCGAAACCGATAAGGAAGGTCGTAATTGGACTGTAGGCGTTTGTCACCTGTATCGAACAATACTAGTTCTGTTTTGGTGACATATTTGCCTTACTCTAGAGATCAAACGTGAAGAGAATTATCCTGATGGGATGGGTTTGATACCTGTAGTGCTATACAGTAGCATATATAGTCTACCTTAAGCATGCTGTGAGTTGAATGCCATGTTGAAATTAATGTGACCGACCCTCCAAGTAGTTACAACTTTGATCGTCGTCCAATGTTCTCATGCAAATATGACGTGTACCATAAGAAAGGTCTCATAAGGGAGCATCTGAGTTAATTTTTTCCATTCTCGATAAATGGACACAGCTAACAAACGACTGTCTTTATCCTTATTTTTACCCTTTCGTCCAAAACGTATCGATTGGCATGAAGAACCATACCTTATCACGCCTCAATTGACAATATAAAATAAATCCACGGTGTTGTTCCCGGATGTGCAATAAGTAACGTCTAGTTTGTATACCACTCAAATTTTGGATGGACTTTAGCCATTGTCTGTCATTCAACAAACCAATCCCTGAAACCGCATGCATTTATTGTTGCGGAAAAAAATGTGGATCATGAGATGCGTTCGGGTTCTTCTATGAACCGAAATGTAGTTCAAATTAACATGCAATACAGACCGGTGTTACAAGCCGAAATGTTAATTAAGTCAGCTAGAGAAAGAATGATTTGAATTTCATTTTCATGAAATGAGCTTTGCTTTAGGGATACATCGATAGGTTGAGGTAAATGATTCACTTGATTATTTTCGTGGTACGTGTTGCTTTGAGAAGTTGGAGGAAACTCGCTCTGGAAAGTAACCATCCATAGTCTAGCATGGCAGTGTTAACAAACTATCTGCACTACATATGATCCTTAAAGCAAGAAAATCTGTTAATTGCTGTGTTTATTGTGGGGTTTGAACCATACAGCAATATCCTTTATCGTATATATACGTGTAGTGTATGTATGTAGGGATTGCCTCTGGGAAGTACAGTATATTAGCTGAAAAACTCAGATCGGTAAGACCCTGAGATTTTTATAAAAGGCCCGTGTTGGACCAGCTTTACTTTCTATTAATTCAATTCTTTAATACTCCGTGACGATCCCACAATGTCTTTCCTGTGGGCGATGAAGAAAAGCCACAGTGTAAATTGTGTATCACCAGCCTTGTTTGGAGAGGTAGCTCAAGTTCCTTCTGCATACATACAATGCACTCCCATTTCAACTATTGGTATAGGTATAGGCAAAACTTTCCCCTCACACTTTTCCTTATACATAAAACAGCTGTGAATTCATGGAGTCCAATTTTAATTTTTCAGAACTGGGAGATTTTCAAATTAAAAATTGATTATCGCACTGTAGCGTTACTATAAACAGTAAATCCCTAAGATGTATCGCAGACTTACAAAGAGAAATTGTTTACGTTTATCTATAGACAATCCCCTCCCCCACATGACACACACACACACACACGAACACTACCAATCAAGCCAGTATGTAGTTTAACGGAAGGTTCGTTTTCTTTCTCCGGTAATTACGAATCTGCTCAGTCCATCCCCGGCTTACGGCTTTAGAGACGATCTGATCTCAACGGAACAGAAGGAAATCTGTTACTCTATGAAACCTAATCTTAGAGTATCAATCAGGTTTTATTAGTAGTTGCTTCACCTTAGCTCACAAGTCTCATCGTGCACACAAAGATCATATTTGTGCTCGGAGGAAAGTTTCCAAGGAAAACCGTTGTGGCGCTGGCTTTCGGTTTGAAGCCAATTGACGTCACAGATTATTCGCATGATAATAATTCGAGGCTGGAATAATTTGCTTCGTGCAGTGGCTTGTGTAAAGGGTCATTTTTGTTTTGTTTCGTCCACCCATCAGGTATCGTCCAATGGGGAAGATTGACGGCTGTATTAACTGTGGTCTTTCTCGTATATAAGATGGGTCGATGGGATGAAAGAGGATTTTGAAATGTGCATATGTTGAGGAATATGAGCCTGCAGGTTTTACGGGTCCTCGTGTGCAAATCATTGCGAGAGATGGCAAATTAAATCGGCAGGAAGGAAGAGTTATTTTCTCTGCGCCCCGATCATGTTTGGAAATAATTTCTGTCATAAATTCCATTTGCTTGATTAAACTTCTGCAAGGTGAAATGGAGGTCAGTCTTTGAAACAAAATCAATACCTGTAAGATGGTGATTGCCGAACAGTAGTTTGGGATTGTGTGCACAGGAAGATGTGAAAGTAAACATTCTAACATATTGAGAAAGAAATTAACGTACCTTAAAAAGAAGCAAAACAAAATATCTATGTATTCAATGTCAAAGACTATATAAACTAAAAGCATTTCTCGGACTCCTCAGACTTCCTTTCCCTCTTGATACAGTAGTTAAAAACAAAGAAGGAAGGAAATTGCACATGTTTATCTGAAGAATTATGTCATGTTGAGAAAGGAAGTAATGTATCAACAAAGAAATATAAAACAAGAGATATGCAAAGAAGAACCATTTGCATTTAACTATATCAGCTCCCTGTTGGTAGTAAAAACAATAGTAAAAAAATTGAATTATTGTATAGTTAAACAATATCAAACTATATAAACTGAGAGAGGTAGAGTCAGGGATTTGGATTAGATTATATAGACTTCTTCTGTGAAATATATTAATTTAGATTGCGGTTTTAATACTTTATTTGGTAAATTTTCAAGCGCATTTGATATACTTTAAAGATGATATGTCGTCTCAGCGGAATCCAACAATATATTTATTGTATGCCGGTTTTGCGTGACATCACAGCTTTCTCTTACAAAACAAAAACAGCACAGTAATGATGAGAACTAGTCACGGAAACAACGTACCTGGAAAATATGGTGTCTGGCATCATCATTTTTAGCAATATAAACTGCCGATTCAGCGATATGAAACTGCCGATTCCTCATCTGTTAAGTCCATCGACTCTGAGAGATTTGCACTTTTAATGACTAAATTTCATTTCAACTTTAATATGATACATTAAAAGAAAAATGAAAGCTTGACTTACTTCTTTCTATGCATGTGTGTGAATATTACATTATGTGAATTCTTGGAATGTTCAGGAGTGAAAGTACAGTACTGTATGTCAAAGGTCATCTGAGGGTCAAGGCTATAAAGTTGAAGAGTACTAGTGTTTTCACACATGTACTTCTCTCTGTCATATAGTTGTTTAGAACTATAAAGATACTCTTTGTCCCATCGGAGGGGAAAAAATGGTTGTTTCACACTGCTGTCAATAACAGTTGTTTTTAAAATTGTTTCTCAGGAGTTGAGGCTGTACCATCTAGCTGCCTCAACTAATAGGAGAAAATTAAAATGCTTGTTTCACATATATGCTTTTAGTAATAGTTGCTTTTAAAGTTGTTTCTCAGAACTATAGTTGAGGCTGTACCACTACACTGCCCCAAGTAATAGAAGAAAATAAAAATGATTGTTTCATTCACTGCTGTCAGTATTAAATAGCTGTTTCTAAAGTTGTTTCTAAAGTTGTTTTCTCAGGACTAATAGTTGAGGCTGTACCATATGGTACCATTCAGCTGGAACAACTGCAAACCATGTACAGCTGCCTATTACAGGGATGCCAGAATTCCGGCAATAGCCGGAATTTCGGCTTTTCCGCATTTTGAAATTTGGTTCCGGCTCCACACGATCTTTCCGTTCCAATTGAGACAGGCATGAGCTTTTTCCGTGAATTTCTAACTATTATCCTAACACACTCTAGGATATGCAAATTGGAGCCTATACCGCAAAACATGATATCTCAAATAAAGTTCAGATAAGAATAAATATCAGATGCAACATACAAAGGCCTGGGAATTCAGTTCCATTTCCGGTGATCTGGGAGGGATATTTTGCCAAAATATTCTTGCAACGCTACGCGCCAACCAGGGTGGCGCTCTGCTTAGATAGTCTTTGGGACGTCAAAGTCCCCACAACTTTCAGGCCCTAGGGGCAAACCCTGCTGGCATCCCTGCTATTAACACAATGTGTGTCTTTTGAATATAAGCTATAGTATGGGACGACCTTGTTCACCTCTAGCTTGATAAAATGTCAACGTACTTTCTTTAGAGGGAAATTTAAGGTGTGGAGCACATGCATCATAGCATTGTGCTTGTGTGTATGTATATAGCATATGCAATCAGTGTTATGTTATTTCCTGCTTGTCCTCAGTTTAAAATTTGGCATTTAGACATCTTCACTGGTTTATCTGGAGTGTATAATGCTAGGGGGGGCGGAGGGGGGTGGGGAGTTGATAGATCTATGGTATTAATAGAAAGTTTGGACAAAGATTTCTGGCAAAATAAATAACAATTTTAGTAAATATACTAAATAACAAAGTTATATTAGTCTAAATTGACCTACCAAGGGGGTTTAGGTACCCTCTACAGGTCATCGGTATTACCAGCAATTTTTTTTGCATGTTCACAAAATCGAACTTCAGCAAGCTGAGTTTTGCTGCCTGTGACTATCAAAGCATTTTACCAATCAGAGATCATATTTATAATTGTCTGATTTTACCACTCGTCATTATCTCGTGGAAAATTTTTTGGAGAGGTGAGAGCCCTGAAGGGAAAGTATTGTTTTGAAAACTTTTTAAGTAATTTATCATGCTAAACTTTGGGGCCAATTAAGAACTTTATGTTCAACTTAAATTTAACCAATTTTGTAGAAGAAGGAAGAAAACCTTCACAGACAGATGTTTAAATCTCAAAGGACGGTTGTGGACTAGGTAACACTTATTGCAGATGAATAACACCTTCGTCCCTGTGCGTAAGGGAAGGGGGCACCGTCGGAGGATCATGCAATGCTCACCTCCAAAAATTTAAGTGAACAAATTCGAACATAATATAAAGCACTAGTGAGAAATGAGGGTATACTTATAGATTAGCAGACTGCAAGATAACGCCATTTTTAATTAATTTCAAATTTTCAATATGTATGTACTTCATAATGAGATATTGTAATGCTTAATGGGAATAAATGGTTTAAACTTCACTTCTGCTGCAAGATCTCTTGGGCGACCCTTTTGAAATTTCGTTCACTGGGTACTGCATGGAATTGTTGACCAATTGAGTTTACTTATTTTTGTAGCCTAAAATCTTTCAGAGACAAAATTGCCTCATTTCGGTGCGTGAGAAATATATATCTCTCATTTCAGTTAACACCGCATTGTCAGTCATAGCCGTTCAGTAACCGCCTTACATGGTTACTGATCATTCGAGTAAAATACTTTCAAGCATAGCTAGTGAAAAGATAAAAGGAGGATGTTTGTATATTAAAGCATAGTATCAATTACAGACAATTTAGAACTGGCCCACTTGACTGACCAATTATGTAACAGACTAATGTGCTAATGTGTCAGTGATACCATACTGCTAGACTGCAAGTGACTGACATATATATGCCTTTTTAATTTTTTAAAGGAGATAAAAACTCAGGTGTTTTGCAGTGACCTCATAGTAGAGACTAATATTCTTAAACCCTCTGTGAAATAACTAGTCAAAACTACCTTTCCCCAAATTTCCAGGAATTTTCTAACACAAAGCACTGTGTTGGCAGCCATTATGTTAATTTAAATAACAAGGGCGCCATGAAAATGATGTCAGCATGCCACATGCTAAGTTAAACAATTCCTCTCTCTGCATATGAATTGTACACTTGCTTTCGGAGGTTGTTCAGAAGTTGATGCAAAATGCCCGAGAGCCAAGAATTTGGTTGTGTAAAATAGGAGAGGGGAGGAAGGAGCAGGGAAGGGAAAACGATATAATGTTGTTCCTGACGGGAAAAGGTTTCCAGAGAAAAAAAGGCCGGTTCATGTTTCAAAAAAACTAACTGGCTAAAATCAAGTTTTCACTGGCATTTTCTTGAACAGCAACACACATCAGTTACTTTGCAGACTTTTGAGAGCAGCCCAATGATATTTGCTGATATTAAGCAGTTATACAGGGCTTATGTTAGATACTGAGACCATCTTTGACTGACGATTGATAACAGACTGACCATGCTGATGCTTGGACTGAGGATTGATAATAGGCTGACCATGCTGATTCTGCTGAATGAGTCAATCTGTTTCTTTCTTTCTTTAATTATTCTAGGCGATGATTGATATGACTTTGAATACCTGCGTGCAAGACCAAGCAGTTTACCAGGTTCCTTTGGAGATTGTGTCCGACATCTTGTCTCAGGTAAAGCATTTTGCATGTTTAAAACATTTCTTAAAAATTATAAACCTGCCAAGCGACCTTTTACTGGCTTTGAACCTCCCGGTCAGAAACATACATGTCAAACATGTGATACTTCTGAAGATGAATTCCACTTAAGATTCACCCCGAAAGTTTCAAGCTGTGTTCTCTATGGAAGCGTCTCATGTCTCTCCATAACAGCATGATTAAATGAATATATGTTATACAACTATATTATAAGCTAGGCTAGACAACTTGTGTTGTTAAAGTGTATTAGGGCATGGCTAAGTACTGCTGTTGGCTTTGAAAGAAGAGAAAAATACTTTGCTTTAGAGACTTCAAAAGTCAGTTATGACATAAAGACAACAATCCAACAAAATAGTTTCCATACAAAATATATACACACAGGCAACCAACCAGCTGTACTAAAAAATCACAACAGATCTGCATGAGCCTTCGTATCACTGCAGTGTACGAACGGGGAATTTAAAACTGAACACGTGTGTGTATAAATTTACCTGGTGTTATAATATGCTCCGTTTTATGAACGTGTAGGGGAATATTTGACGTAAAAGGATGGTTATTTATCTTGTACTTGAATCTATCGTGAAGTCTAACCATTAATTGGGACATTTACAGTATCTAACTAAATATATGTGACAGGTGGTTCATGACATAGTGACATATGTCATCTCTTTTTTGAACTTGAACAGGTGCTAGCTGGCCGATATGTAGTCTACGTCTAAGTAGACTACGTAGGATTTTTGCCAGTCACCATGTTCATATAACCCCCGGTCAGGTCATACATATCCCTCAGTTCAATCATGTGCAGTAAACTTTGAACCTTCATTTGTTGAAAACAGACATAAAAAAAATGAAAAACAATGTAGTGGTTGGATCTAGTTTATAGTTGTATACTACTTTAACAAATTCAACCTACATAATTGATCAAAACTGTTTTTGAGAGAGCTTTTCTTGACAAAATGGGTCAGAAGTGTTCCTTTATATGTTTCCCTGTGATATGCAACATGGAATTGAGAATTTCACCGCAATATCACAGCTTTAAGGTACAGGTAGCATTATCGATTGACCCTCTAGAGGTCAAGTATGATTTCAAATACTACCAAGAAAAAAGTTGAACAAAGTAAATACTGCCAATTTGCTTATATTTTTTAAAAAATCATCTATAAATGTATGGAAAAAAAAATTGTATAAGTGTTAGAATTGAAGACAACTCATGAAATACTTGCTACTGTAGTGTGAGAATTGTTACAGCTTAAACTTTAATGTGTCTCTATTTTGTCATATGATCATGATTCAAATGCTGTTAGGAAAAGTTGGGGAAATGTAGGGGTAAAGAAAAAAATAAAATTTGCGGTCTTGAAAGTCCTTGAATTTTTTTGGGAAGTCTAACATGAGCATGTAAGGTGTTCAAGGAATGTGAGAACAGTTTTACAGCATTAAACCATGGTGTAAAGTGAATTCTACAGCATGCCATGTTTTGGGGATCATGGCTCTTTAAACGTTTCCCAGACCCACCCCCACCATACCCTCCCCCTCCCCTCCCCAACTACAATATAATGATAGCAATACACATAGCAAGAGTTACAATGGCAAGGGGCATACTATAGTCTCC
>JAAAKB020253969.1:0-10656 GCA_010014835.2 Apostichopus leukothele | reverse complement strand
CACCCACCCTACCCTAACCACCCATCACATCCTACCTTACTCCACCCATCCTACCGACAGCTCCTTCTATGTTTGTTAGTCAGATAGAAAAACGTATAATTAACTCACTGGATGACGTGGTACTTTTCTTCATCAAGCAGCTTGCTGATTGGTTAACTTCGATATTCAATTGGTAGGTTCCTTCAGTCGTGATATTAGTATAAAGCAGTGAATAAACACCATCACCTCTCTTAGCATCATTTCCTGTGAGGTGAAGTTTAATATTGTTACCATAGTAACACAATTCACGACGGTGAGAATTTCAAGACATTTTACTCGAGTGACATTTTACTCTTATCATGCAAGGTAATGCCAATTGTATCCTATAAAATCAACCATGTAGGTTTGACTGTTGAATAATATTGCCTGTCGGCCTTCATGTGTGGCCAAGAGACAGGCATAAAGTTCTAATAACAACATTCATATTACCAGTTCAGTTAGTGTCGATGACAATGTCAGACGAATTGAAATCGATGGAAAGGAGAGGGTGCTGTGGGAATGGGTGAGGGGCGGGTAAATCACATAGTGTAGTTGTTTGAGAAGAGGCTCTCACGAAAATGACATATATTTTACCTGGGTGGTTCCTAATATTTTATTTAAGTTATGCAGAACGGTTTGTTTTTGGTAATTGTAACTGTGAGAGAGGGGTGGCCGTGTTGTTAAAGTTGGTGCAGTAAGTAAGAGAGATGGATTTTTTAAAATGTGAATTAAATGTCCATGAATTTATATGATATTATATTAAATAGTGTAAACATAATGAAATCCGACTGTTCATGCCAAAGGAGTCGAGAATGTTCTTACTACAGCCCTCTCCCACTCGTTAAGGTCCTATCTGGTTAGATCAATGTGGCCCACTTTAAAATGAAGTGCTTGGCAACTCCAGAGTGCGTAAAATGGTCATATGTTAGGACATATGCAGATTGGGATCATGGGATATTTTACTCCGATTCATCCACAGTCTCACTTATTGGAAGTATTGCACTACATCCTACGGTAGCCTAATAATGCCATAGGCGTATTTTAATCGTCATAACTCACCCTCTCCACTATCTTGTATTGGTATTTTCGTGACGTCATCATCTGGCGTGTTTAGCCAAACTGTTACTGAAGCGTTGATCACCGGCTTTTCATTTTGAGTTATTGAAATATAAACAGGGACACCGTCTGTCGCTTCAGCGTAGTCTACGAGGGTGTGGAGCAAGATTGGTCGTACCTTTAACATCTCATTTGTATACTCAATGTTCGTGATAGTAGCTGACAGTCTGGCGATGTAGACATCAATATCAATGCATTGAGTCTCATTGGAATGGAATAAGAGTTCGAACACACCCTATCAGCAGAGAGAAAGCATAATTATGAATTTGTTATACTTGTCTATTAATCCCTCTATTTATTGTTCCTTAATACGCCCTCTACTCCTGGGCGCTGGATCAGTTATGACAGGCTGGGCCGTTACCCCACCAATAAATAGGCTCGAAGACTGGAAAGTTCTTGAACATCAATTTTCTTCAAAAGTCTGAAATATTTAGCACCGATCATCTTTAATCATACCAAAATTTCATAAAGTAAGCAGCCTTCTCTTTAGACCCCTCCCCTGGACATACCTAATAATAAGGTAGTTACACCCCTGACCATTACACCTAATAATTAGCATTTGCACTGATTCTTGGAGAGTGTACGATTCTTTATTAAATTTAAACTTTAGCATTTTCTTGAATGAGGTGACTGATCATATATTTGTTTAGTTCAGACTTTTGCTGCCGTCCGAGTATCTTGATATTTGGTCTAATTTATTGAATGCGCATTGACGTTCATCGTTAATACTGCACATGTTGTAATATCGCCTATACCTCTACCATGCGAATCAAACATATGGGCGAGTTTTATACATAAACACACCTTTCATGTTTTAGACTGTTACCAGGAGTGAGACAATATTATATCTTTATGAATAGACAACATTCTGTCATGCTATATAGCTATATATGAAATACGAATTATTTATAATGCTTATGCGCTCATCAAACATACGAAGTAAATTGAAGCTAAGAAATAATAATAATATGAAACAAATAGATTGGAATTAAAAAAAAACGAAAGAATTAAATACCGTTTCATAAAGCTCCAATTGAAAATCATTGGTTACGGGCGATGTATAGTCAGTAGAGAAAGCTGGACCTCGATCCGTCCCATCTGGTGATTCCCATATTACAGAAACATCTCTCATGTAATCGCCATGGACCCTAACAACTATTGTTTGACTTTGATCCAAATGATCCACGACCAAGGGCACGCTTCTCCAATCATCATCGATGCAAAAGTTCTCTCTTGAGAGAATCTAAACATATAGAAACAAATCATCACCGTAACGAAAAGTTCACATTATTTAAGATTTAAATACATTGTAAAATAGTTCGGAAAGATCTCACTCGGCTGACATTAATTTAAACTTACACGTGACACTCTAATCTGAGGACTATGATGGCATTAAGTTATACTTACACGTGACACCCTACTCTGAGGACTAATGATGGTATTAATTTATACTTACACGTGACACTCTTATCTAAGGACTATGATGGCATTAAGTTATACTTACACGTACTGCACGCCCATCCTCTCCAAGACGATGCATACGGTTATATTCATTCACTGTATAATTTTCATTTATTGTATTGTTCAAATGGATATTTTCCGACTTGTCTGAGCTGATGGGAAGAGACACTAAGACGATCCCGGCAGCGTCTAGTACATGTTGGAGCTCAGACAGGGTGGGATAAATTTCGTCTGTCCCGTCAGTCATTATGAATATCCTCGTACCATTGGTACGACCTCGGGTGGAATACGATAGAAGCTAAAGACAGTATAATGAAAGAGAAAATACTTCACTGGATCCCGTTTGATTGAATCAATTTGATATGCAGTTCATTGGCGGACAAATTGACATTGTATGTATTAGAAGATAAGAGCATATTCATATAGTTTCCTTCCTTCTCTTGTGCTTGATTCAATTGTAACGGATAAACACGCAAAAAATATGTTAGAAACGGTGACGTATACCCTTTTGTTACCAGCTGGTAGAAATTTCACATTGATTGATCATGATAAGGGCCAATAGAGGCTTGCAACGTGAAATTGAGATTAATGATAAGGGCCAATAAAGAGGTACGGTATGCAACGTGAAAGTGTGATTATGCTAAGGGCCAATAGAGGCTTGCAACGTAAAATTGAGATCATGATAAGGGCCAATAGAGGTTTGCAATGTGAAAGTGTGATTATGATACGGGCCAATACTAGAGGCTGGCAACGTGAACATTGAGATTATGATAAGGGCCAATAGAGGCTTGCAGCGTGAAAGTGTGATTATTCTATGATTAGGACAAGGTCCAATAACATTAACTTTGGTAGTCCTTCCTTGTAAGACATATACACCGTGTCTGTTATAACAGAATAAAAAGAAGTTTATTAGTAGTTTGTGATATTTTTCTGTATATTTCGGTTACCTTCGGTTTATGAACATTACAAGCAGAAAACCAGGACCCAGAATGAATTACAACGTGACATGCATGGTCTGAATCTCTTTCATGTTTTGGACAAAAATCTGTTTGCTCTTTATAGTCTTGCTGATGAATCACTCCAGTAAACTTTGTAATTCTTCTTCGGCTATTTGATTATGTCACACACGTCGCATTTACTTCTGAAGAACTGTGAACTCAAAACCTCACCTGGTCACCATCGCCCCCCCCCCCCCAACCCACCTCTCCTACTAACGACTATCCCCTCAAGATCACTCACGCGACTTACCTTCCTTACAACTACATACTAAATGAATACTACCTGAATGGCTTCATTGACAGCGTCGCCTAGACTTGAAGTACCAGTTGGGAACTTTGGTAAACCTTGATAAAGCTGCCAACGAAATGCGTAGTTCTCCCAGATTTTAAGGCAAGGCTTAACCTGCGTCACTGTGTTATTTACTGATACAACTCCAACCCGACTGTGCGTCGGGAAGAAATGCCAGATATATTCTTTGAACTTTCCTATCATCCTGTGAAATTTGTTGTTTTCCTTTAAGAAGAGAATGATAAAGACACATTGAGCGGTGAAATTATGAGCATCGATAAAGTAGGAAACATTAAGTACCTGTACATGCAGTCATTAGCATAATGGAAATATAAAGTCACTGTTGGGACCGAGAAATACCAAAAAAGGGATACATCGGAAGGTTATCGCAAAATTGCTTTTGTATATTTAACAAAATCAGCGAACATTGTGGACATTATATGAGAGGGAATTACAAATGTAATGAAGTGAGTTTTTTTTGCCACGTGGTAGTATTCCTCAGCTGCTCTAATTACAATATGTTGAGGTGACTTTGCCAAAACTAGTGGCGCTAAACTAGAAACTATGAAGTGAGTATCTGAAAACGTAATTGTATCATGTGTAGTCAACTAGCAATGACATCAGGTAAACACTTCAAATTAAAGCTTCTGGGAGACGACAGTCTGTATGTATTGAATTAAACGCAGTAAAACACAGAGCCACACTCATGTAGCAAAATTGTGCTCACAAATATTGCAAGTCTTGCAAAATAATTGCGTAAATTTAACCCAACATAACTACTTAACTACCCAACTGTTTTTAGAATGCATTAATGAGCAATAAAACGGTTGTAACAACATATATCTTTATAAAATTTAACCCGAGTTAGTTATATCTGATGTAATATTACAACCCAATATACAGCTTTAATATGGTGACAATAACAGTTAAAAGTTTGGTAACAACTCGCAACATTCATGACAGCTCGTAAAATTCATAACAGCTCGCAACATTCACAACAGCTCGCAACATTCATAACAGCTGGTAACATTTATAACAGTTCGTAACATTCACAACAGCTGGTAACATTCATTACAGCTCGTAACATTTATAACAGCTCGTAACATTCATAAAGCTCGTAACATTCTTTAAAGGACGTCGACCATCAACCATACTTAGGTGTAGAACTTTCTTATAAAATGAATTGGAGTCACCATATAGAAAACATTACTAAAAAGGCAAATAAGTCTCTTGGAATTATCAGAAGGAACCTTGGAAACTGTCCTGCGAAAGTAAAGGAGCAAGTGTATACCTCTCTTGTTCGGCCTCACCTAGAATACTCATCCTCTGCTTGGGATCCCCATCTTTCCAAGAGGGGCGAGATTCGTCAAGAATGAGTACAAACGTGAACCAGGTACAGTTACTCGGATTATGACTGACCTCCCGTGGCAACCATTATATATCAGAAGGAAAATCAACAGATTATCTGTACTTCATAAAGCAATTAATGGAAAGACTGCTATTCCTATCCCATCCTACATTAAGAAGCCAGCTCGTACAACTAGACAACTCAATCAAGCTAAGTTCATCCAACCTCGCTGCAAAACAGATGATTACAAATATTTTTTTTTTCCGAGAACGATAACAGAATGGAACTCTTTGCCTCCAGAATTGGTTTCAATAACGTCTGCTGACAATTTCAAAGTGAAAACATCTAGGTACTTAGCAGAGATTTAATATGCAACATATGACTTGGTGATGTCACTAATCATCCTTAGCGAGATGGACACCAGTCTTTTGCAGAGTACCGATGTAGATGTAGACTAGGCCTTATCACAGTCACTAACTCAAAGCCTACATCTGCACAGCCACTGTAGAAAAATGGTAGCTTCCACCATTATGATTGGTGTAATAGTCACAATTCAAAGATACGTACCAAAGTATAGGCCTACCCAAATCCCAAATTGTCTTTTTTCCCCTTTAATAGTTGGTTATTAAGTCCCACCATTTGGGTTGTAGGCCTAGGTCTATGTTATGCAAGATAAGTTGTGTTGTTCATGTAGCTATTTCAAATTGAACATAAGGTAAAACATGAGTACTTAGTGAGATTATTAACAGTTTAGCTTGATGAAACATCAGTCAGAACACAGAATTGACAGTCAGAATCACAGTTGACTAATTGTTAGTGAAAGAATGTTGGTACAAAATTAATGTTGGTTTATCCATTTGATAATTCACTGTGAGGGCCTTAACAAGCCAGGCAGTTTCTTGGCTATAGGTGTTCAAAACAAGTTGGCAAGTAATATCTAACTTGCTAAATAACATGAATGCTTTTCTCACGTGACCAAAACTTCAGAAAGTGTCACATTTTATTTGACATTATCACAAGGAAAACTTTCTTCTGGATTATTTCAGCCTTTTACCAAAAAAAGTGGTCTCATCTTTCCTGAACTAATACTCTACGAAGAAGACCTGCATACTCACTTTATTTATAGTGTAAAACTCAATTTGATTGTCTCTAAGCCATGTAGATGTTAGGCCACTTTAGAAATAGTACAATAAGTACAATAAGCTTTAAAAGAAGTTTTGAAGTATCACTCTGCAAACCAAAAATGCAATCATCAGAGACTTTAAATTTGAATATGCAACCAAATCTCTGCAACTTTGCATTGGAGAGACTTTCATTGTGTACAGGTGTATGGTTGATGTTTGGCGGTATGTGATAACTTTGTGATGCCCACTTACAATATAAGTCAAATGCCAGTGTTTGGTTACATTCGTTGAAACTGAGCAGTTCTAGTTGTGAACCACCAAACACTACTGCCCATTGCCTGTGTGGAAAATAATTTCATATTGATGGACGTGACTGAAGCCTAAGCAAAACCTGAATTAGTCATAGTTGTAAATCTTGATAAGTAGATGCAAGCTCACATTCCATGATTTTCCAAGTTACGGTGGTCACGTTGAGCCTGTCGTCATTCAAGAGGGCAGTGTGCCTAATTGGGAAAAGTCTCTGCAAAGATTTACCAAATTACTGTTACTCTATAAATTGAACAGTGCAGCTGCTCATAGGTGTGGTTGTACTGTATTCTGAAATCATGTTTCACCATGTTGCACAATGACAAGAGAATGTGAAATCATTTCTAGAAACACCTACGAATATAACAAAATGCCTTTCATATTTGAAGGTAAGGACTACAGGAGAGCTCTGCATGTTTGTTAGATTTTTGTCATCTTTAGCCTTGATGGTATAGCACTGTGTGTAGTTGCTCAGTAGGATGTGAGTCATCCTTCAGAATGTTAGCTCTGATCTTATCCACGCAGTTGGACGTACTGTAATCTTGCATCAATATCTTCAAAATCCTTCAACTCTTGCACCTTGCATTACATAAGATACTATTTAAGGGTAATTAGTCTTTTTGATCCAGAGATATACTTGAAGACTTACCAGTACATGACAGTACTTACAGGTACACATACAGTAAAAGTAGTAATTGTTCAAGTAGGTTTGCATGCGTCAGAAACTGAAAACAAGTTTTGTTACACAACTATCCAAGCATTTTGCGATGGAAACAAAGGTATTGCGTGTACCAAATATACTGAATAAAAGATTGGTTAATAATTTCGGAGGATTGGTACTCTACCTCATGAATATATGCCAGTGCGCACTGTAACAATTCAGTGAAGTCAGCAGTCAGAGACTTTTGAATAGCATTAAGGTTCAAAACTTGCATTAAAAGTTGCACACCAAAGAAGTTTGAATAGCAGCAAAGTTCTGAGTCCTCACAGATATGATACAGTCACACATTTTACTCAATGTATGTTTTTGTATGCAAAGCTGTGGTGTGTTAATTTTTATCAGCTCTGACTACATAAAATACTTGATGTGCCATGGAAACAGAAAAGTTACCTTCACCTGCTGATTGTAACACACTTTATCCTACTTTGTCAATCTTATGTACACAAGTAAAAGTTATTTTAGGCGACATTCCGGGTACATCTGCAGCAAATTGTACAAAATGTGTTGCACAATAAGTGTTTACATTATATACATGGAAATTTGAACAGGTAGATTTATCTTTCAGAAAGAGAAGGGATGATTCTATGACACCACAAAAAAAAGAAAAAAGTTTCTATGACACCACAAAAACTTAAAAAACAAGAAAGAAATTTGACCAAGTCAAGGCAAACATTTCATTGAACACAACAGCCAAACCTATAGATGCAAAGGTTATCAGTGGTATCTCCAACTTAAAGCACAAAATGTGCTCAAAATTATGAAAAGTAGATCCCAAGATTTTCTGACTTATTCACATTATTCCTGTAGATTGAAATGGATTAAAACCTTGCATAGAGTGAACTGTACACTCTTAGTATCTGTTCGTCTCGAATCAAATGACCCTACTGCTCTTTCTACCACCCAGAGTATTTCAATTCTACTGTTTTCATTGGTTGGAAATATTTAAAGAGCACTTGATCCAATTAAATACGATTGTCAAAATTTAAGACATTAGTGACCATGATCATAATTTCTAGCATATTTGGGAACAGAACAGATGTCCTTCAGCATGTAACTGAGGGTGAAAAAAAAAAGGGTGATACATCTCTCTGACTTCACACAATTTTATCTGTTAACCTATTCTTGCTTCTTGTCATTGATTAACTGTTTATTTGTTGTCTGTACCAGAACAAAGTGACTTTGATAATTAATAAAACAATTGTATTAAAAGCCTCTTTATTGATTACTGATTGCTTCCTATTTTCAGTGAGTGCCCTGCAGTTTCCTTATCCTACTTTAGGTGGAATCTGTTGTACTCATGCAACGTGGAAACTTTGAATCTCAAAGTGACGACGAAATAGAGCGAGACAGGTGACCTTTCTGTACAGAGTGTGAGAGTCGTTTCGTTGAACCCCAAATAATGATCCTTTGTATCTTTTAGTTTTTAGCAATCCATACAACTCCCTACTGTAGCTTTTATTTTCTGTTACACTGCTGGTCTTTCAAGCAGGATATTGGGTGGATATTTTGTTAGCAAATGTATGTTTTTCTCTTCTTTTTGAAAGTACTTTTCAGATATACAGTGGCTTTGCTACATTATCTCCTCTGATCAAAGTTCCATTTCATGTAAAGCATAACAAATGGGGAGAAGAAAAAATAGTGCAAAATATAACTGTTTGTAGTTGTCTTTATTCTACCTGGTGTTTATTTAGGGTTGGTTGCTATGGAAATTGTTAACCAAATTTGTGATCATATGTTAGTTGATCTGGTTGACGCCCTTCCACCACCGCCCCCCAAAAAAAGCAAAAAGTCGGTGTTAATCTCACCGATGTACAGTACCAGATAATTATTTAACATTTGCATCTTGTGACATAACAATTGGGATATTTATGGCACACCTTTGTTTATCATTAAAAAATGATGTTTAAGTATCTGTGTACAAACTAGACCATATATTTAAAATTTAACCTGTACATAGAATTTGCAAAATTATGATGAAAACTTGGCACACTGATCAAATCAAAATATTTAAATGCATTTGTCGTTCAATCCTTAATAACCTACTTGAAGACCCTTCTTTTTTTAAAAAATATTCTGAGGATAAACTCATACATTTCATAAATTGATACGGGGTTCAATTTTGTGACATTCTTGGATTCTCTGTAATACAACAAACCAGAGGGTGGTTATTTAGTTACAATGCAATCTGAATTTGATGTAAACAACTAGTCGGGCTCCCGGACAACCTCAACATGTGGTTTTGGTCAAGTCCGAAAAGAAAATTTGGTAGACTAGGATAACCGGACTAACACTTAAAAATTGGCTCCGTCTGTACATTTTGCTGTAGTAAAGGCTCTTTTTAAAAAAACAAAAAAAAACACAGAAATTGTCTGATTTAAAGTGTAACAGGAATGCAAAAAAACCATTGCAAACTGTGACCTCTAATTTATGAAATGAGATGATGTATCGCTGGCCTTTTGTTTACATTACCCTTCAAAGGGGAAGTTTACTGTATTTGCTTGAATGGTGTCAAACGCTCCACGAAGGTGACAAAAACCGGTAAAAAGGTGGCCGTTGGAAAACTGATTGTATGAGTTAATCTTCTCCAGAAAACTGATTGTATGAGTTAATTTTTTCCAGATCCTCATTCCTGTTCTGACTTTCCCTGGCTGTGAAGTTGCTGCTTTGTCTATTTCATTTTCTCCTGCAGTTGTCTTTTTCATTTTGATTAGATATCGTAGTCACATTGTATAGTCTTTCACATGATATAACAATAATTCTCTTATCAGTAACCTTTTTTTCCTTCAATTTGTGCATTCCAATAGGCTATATTAATTTGTTTCCATTTAACATCTATCTTTCCAGGAAAAGGGGGTGTGCTTGTAAGTTGGTGTATTATCATCTTAGTTGTGTAGCTGTTCCAATCACAAACTATTTTTGATTTATGAGATGAAACTTGGCAGTTAAGTTTGTGTCCCCTTTAAGATACAGTAGTTCTGCCCACCTTTTAATAGTGTGAACACTTTGACGCCCTGTTGTCCTTTCTAGGAAAGATTCCCTCGACATGTGACCTGTAGTTAGGTTTTTGATTTGTGAGATGTGACTTGGCAGTTGAGTTTGTGTCCCCTTTAAGATACAGTAGTTCTACCCACCTTTTAATAGCTTGAACACTCTGACGCCCGGTTGTCCTTTCTAGGAATGATTCCTCAACATGTGACCTGTAGTTAGTTTTTTGTTTTTTGATTTGTGAGATGTGACTTGGCGGTCGACGTTGAGTCACCGTTAAGATACCGCTC
>JAAAKB020253940.1:0-10657 GCA_010014835.2 Apostichopus leukothele | reverse complement strand
ATACATTAATCTGGGAGTGACTCGAACCGGGGACCTTATGATTGAAAGGCACCGGCGTTAACCACTGAGCTAACACATGTGGAGAGAGAGCAGTGAGCCATCAGATCCCTGAACCTCAGAATTAAACGCTGCTATAAGAATGTATGAAAGGTAGCCTGCAGGAGTTATATGGAGTTCATGTTTTATTTAAAAACTTTGCTCCATTATGCATAACATGTCTTCAGTACAGCTTTCAAAACTGTTGGAAAATTCGGAAATATCCCAAACTTTGCGATCTGTGGCTGTATAGTGTAAATACAATACCATAATTATGATACCGTGTTATCACAAACATGGAATCACATGATATTCACGAGTTCTGTATGTGTGTGTGTGCGAACCAAACAACATACTAATGCACGATTATACTTAAATAGTTTTTACGTTATAGTATAGTGACAGTAGATAATTAATTGATGTTAAATACCCAAGCTGGGCAACTAAAGTTTGGTAGAATTATTACAAAACAAGCAAATATGTTCATCAATCACGAAGTACAGTACTTTCCACACAGTATTATATCAACATAGAAACAGTCAAGGACTTCTACACCGTTAAAGGCAAGGACCTCCACAAAAGTACAATATCATCTGATTCAAAATTGACTGCATGATTCCTCATTTCTGTGAATCCAAAACGTTTTCCACAATTTAATCCACAAAATTTCTGTGATTCATCTTAGTTACATTTCCACTGCATTGTAATGAGGATATACTCTCTATTCCTTAGCCTTAGATGTGACGATCTCAAGAAGGCCGCCCAATTAGGCCATTTTTATAATGATGGAGATCAAATTAATCGTCGTTTGGAATCATTACCAGGGGGGAAAGCTATAGGACCCAACATCTCTTGTCATTTTTATACCATAGGCTGTGTTATTAAAAATAATACCTGTATTGGTGACTCATAATTTAGTTTAATTTTATGCCCGGACTTGATGGAGAACATTTCCAAAGATTAACGATGCTACCTGGTTGTAAAACACCGCCGCTGCCTCTTAGAGAAAACCGTAAAAATAATTTTTACGCTAAAGATATTACATTGATTATAGACTCCTGTCACTTTCTATCAACTGATTTATCCTTAACTCATGACCGACGAAATTTCAAACGGTTTTTTAGAGAGTCTTTCTTCGAGTAAACCTTTTTTTTTCGGACAGGGAGAAAGATCATGCTTTTGATGACTGTATTTGAATTAGCATCGCTTTTTATCCACCGGCTTATGAGAAATCATGTCTCACAATTACAAGGTCAGTGGCTCGGCTCAAATTTCTGCTCAAAACTGAGCATTTTTATCTGTTCTAAGGAAATTCATTTAAATATTGTCTATTCGAAAGTCGGGCAAGGCAAAGCAAAAGAAGGGAATAAAAACTTGGTGTGACGAATAGTTTAGCATAACTTTGGAAATATCCCATTGCAACAAATGGCCGCATCCAAATGGACGGGTTTTTTGCTCTGCTTGTAAACCTCCTTACAGTGTATGACGCAAGGCTTAGTCACTTCATTACCGCCTTATTCCGTAATCCACTTTAGAAGTTCATTACATTTAGGGAAACTGATTTGACTTCCTTTTTATTTTTACCTTGTCCAATTTTCAGCAAGTTATATTGAAAGAATATGTTTTTCCAGAATCAAATGGAAGCGATCACAAATTCTAATTCAAAAAAAGTCATAAGAATCCATTCCCCGCTAATTAAATCAAGCAGCCTCATACTTATAATTAAAACACATTCGTGAAAAAAAACGCATCCATGAAAACCACATTTACATCTCCAACATACACACCTTCGGGGTATTTATAATCTTGTATGAATATAATCCCAAAGCTATAAGTGACAGCAAAATGAACAGAAAGAAAGAAATATAAACCTTCTTTGTTTTCATTTCAATGTGAGGATGTATATGATTGACAACATTGTACTATACCTCTGGATACTTTGTGAACCTGAATTGGAATAATTTCCGGAAAAAAAAAACAAAAACACATATATGTCAAGCAAATTGAGAGGAGGTGGAAGTTGGGCAGTATTATAATAATTTAATAGTTAAAATATGAGTCAAAGTGTAACAATATTAATTTTATTCTTCATTATAATTATGTTTGTGCTAGGAGCTGCATTTTACTCGCTTGAAAATAACACTGTCGTCTGACCAAACCATAAATGTTCACATATGGATAGTTCCCCCCCCCCCCCCCCCCCCTCCCCCCTTGATAAGAAAAAAACAAAAAGTGTTTTCGCTCCTAAAATTTATTTTTTTTTTTTTTTTTTTTTTTTTTTTGTGTTGGGGGCGCATTTTTGTTGCTTGAAAAAAAAAACTGTGTCCGGCCAAAACATAAAGTGTTACATTTGGGTAGTTTTCCCCCCCCCCCCCCCGTCCCCCCTAGTCTGAACAAAAACAGAATAGTTTGTCTCCCTCAAAATTAATGTTTTCCTTTTTCTTCTTTATCTTTTTTGAGAAGGAAGTTTTCTTACACAGAGGGTGCTATTATATTCAGGAGGCCCATTTTAGGTGTCACTTATGCAATGAGTTTATGGCCATGCATGGAGCTTCCTGTCACAAATAAAGAGTTTGGACTTACAGCTACTACAAAGATTCTTAGCATGGAACTTAGGTTTGTCTAGCTTCAATCAATCTACCTAATAAAGTTATAGCTCTGCAAATATTCCCTAAGTCCATGAGTATATAAAATTGGGGGAGGGGAGGGGGTTATATAATTCTTTGTGTCAAAAAAGCTTATCCTTACATGGGCAGCATGGAAATTAAACATTATTGAAAGTGTGTGTGTATGTTAAATGTTCAAATCAATTTGGTGTGTAACATGTATAAAATCAATTTGTTGAGCTGTAAACAATACAAAAGCATTTCAAGAATAGACATAAACTTTCTTTCTTCTCCTTCAAGGATGTCATCTGTAGGAAAAGAGCTTCCAATTCAGATAAATATTTTGCTTCTAGAAATGACAAGAATTGCAAACCAAAATGGTTGACACATTCCTGACAAATGTAGAGTAGTTACTCATTATTAATGAAACCATTAATATCTGGTCATTCGAGGGTAATTACCAATGAAAAGAAATCCTTAAAGCTTTATTGTTAATATCAGAGAGATTGATGATATTCTCTACACAATGTGAAAAAAAAATCATATTTAGGAGATATCTCACACAATTTAAATATTCTTTCACTTACAAAACTAAAGACTTAAACAACCAATGCAGCATACATCAACAAACATTGCAAGCACCACCAACAGTATTGTCAAAACCTTTAAAAAAAATTGCCCTCACAGATGAGCACTTTTTTGTTTCTCTATCGATTGGCAACTCTCTAGTCTGTTGCCTGCAAACTTTATATCCGAGTAGTTTTCTTTGGCGCGAGATACTTGCGAGGGTCAATGACGGAGCGACACTGAAGTCCTTCCTTCCAGGCCAGTTGTCTCTGTGCCACATGCACACAGGAAGCATTCCACTTCATAGTACAGAATTTTTTTTTTGTATAAAAAAAGAAAACTTAACTATCTAAGTATATAACATCATCGTCCAAACGAAAAAATGGATTATGCCCCTCGGGTTTGGCGAGAGTCTCACTATGTGAAACAAAGACCGCCTTTAACAGAACCACTCAACATCATTTGGAGCAGAATACATAACCCATTGAACCGGCCGGGGGGCAATTTTGACGCGAATTACTAGGAGGTCCGTCGCAAGGTGGAGAGGACGACGCGATCACCTGGAAGGTTTTACCTGGAGGAAATCGACCGTCCAGAAATTTGTGGATTCAATTTGGTGGCTTAATCTGAAGGATAACTCTAGGGGCCTTAAGTAGGGTTTCACCTTGACAGTCCAAGCTCGGACGAGCACAATTATTCGACACAAATGACCACATGGAAATTTTGTTGGTTTAGAACAAGACATTTGCTAAAAATAATCTGGGAAAATGTGACTCAGCTTTGGTATTTTGTTGTTTTGGAATGTCACATTGAGTGTCATGTTGTTTACCAGGTCTGTTGATAATTATATCATTGGCTGAGCAGCTGTCTTGATTTGATCAGCCTCGGTATAAATAGAGAATTATGCAGATCTAGTAATGATGGCTCGTTAGACATTCAGCTAACGACCATCCAGGCCTCCCAAAAACATAATACTTCAGCTTAAGAGATTGCTAGAGGCTGCCTAGATATACACCTGCATTACAGTGGGATACAGCTTTCTTCTCACTTACTCCAGTCACTATCACTCTATACTTCAGGAGTTCTCAAACAATTTGAGACAAACATTACCACATTGCCAGACAGAATCGAAATCTCACTTGCCTTTTTACCTCTATTGAAAGATGTTCCTGATACTAAAGCCTTAAGGGGCCAGGTATACAGGATCAGATCAATACTCCATGCTGGATGGACTGAAACCTTCTGTAGGCCAGATTGGGCCAGCAGGCCAAATATTGAGAAGTCCTGCTGTGTAACTTTGTCACTATGGATCTTAATTTTCACAACTCATTTCCAAACACATGTTAGTGATCAAATACTGAAGACAAGACAAGTTAGCAAGTTTCTGCTGATGCTTCTACGCCAGAAACCGTAAATTATAACCAGGAAGGGGCGGAATAAGATGAAAAGAAACCGTCATTTTAATATTTACGATTACAGCCTCATTCTACCGATAGAACCCGCGACTTATGGGAAATAGTTTCCAAATTTGCAATGAAAATAACATACCTCAAGTTAATTCCTCTCAGTCATCTACTATTCCACCTATTTTTGCTCTTTAGTTATTTTGTGCTTTATAATAATTTATAATAAATTATGATTTTATTATAATTTCTGAATTCCATACATGGTTCAATACTGGAAAAAATTTCTTCGAATTCGATAACTGCTTTTGTTCGGTGCATAACCACAGAATAAGCACGGACAGAAGCACAATTATCAAATTGAAAAAACCATGTTTCAAATCTCGAACTAAGTTTGCGATACTCCTTCTTTGCAGCATTGTCACTTACCGATCACTCTATTTGATCCCGCGAGCTGCACCATGGCCAGAAATAGACAAGGCATTATAGCCAATTGGCAAAACAGCAGATTTATGCAATTGGATCTGTTAACGGAATACAGTTCAACAAAGTCAATGACATTTGCAAATTATTGGAGACACCTACCTCTGACAATCCAAGCCAGCCTCGTCTGGAAACAGTGTAGAATCGACATCACTGCATGACTGATACTGTACCAGCTCCTCACAGAGCTGACCACGCCCCCAGGGAACTTGCGTCACAGTACGTGTGCGATACTGAAATATTCAACAAGCAGGAAATATTAGCAATGCAAAGAAATTAATCTGCAGCCCAAGTTAGGTCTCTTTAATTATTCAAATGTAGAATTTTGTGTTATTAACGTTAACTAGATATTGCAGTTTCTGATACTCTTGGCAGATATACACCCAAGTAGAGTCTTAAAATTTCAATTATCAACTGGTACAGTACTGTAGGTCATCAGGGCATCTCGTGGTAGATCTAGTGGTAGATCTTGTCGTAGATCTAGTGGTATATCTAGGGATAGATCTAGTGGTAAATTTAGTGGTAGATCTAGTGGTCCATCTAGTGGTCATTCTAGTGGTAGATCTTGACGTAGATCAAGTGGTCAATCTAGCGATAGATCTACTGGTAAATCTAGTGGTAAATTTAGTGGTAGATCTAGGGATAGATCTAGCGGTCAATCTAGTGATAGATCTACTGGTAGATCTAGTGGTCCATCTACTGGTAGATCTAGTGGTCAATCTAGTGGTCAATCTAGAGGTAGATCTTGTTGTAGATCTAGTGGTAAATCTAGGGATAGATCTACTGGTAAATCTACTTGGTAGATTTAATGGTAGATCTAGTGGTCCATCTAATGGTAGAACTTGTGGTAGATCTACTGGTCCATCTACTGGTAGATCTAGTGGTAGATCTAGTGGTCAATATTGTGGTAGATTTAGTGGTAGATCTAGTTGTCCATACAGTGGTAGATCTAGTGGTAGATCTAGTGGTATATGTAGTAGTATATCTTCACTGACTCATAGGTTGTTAATATATAAAGATTGAAGCTTAGAACTTAGAAAGATCATACTTATACAAAACCTAGAAGTTCATGTCATGTGCTGTTGAAGGTTACCATTGCTTTATGCTACAAAATGAGGTACTGTTGTCTGAATAGATTATCCTATAAACAAAGTATTTAATTAAACCCCACAAGGTTGCGATAATAACGGTTATCATCAAATGTTGGAAAATTTAGTACTATTCTCATGGTTATATGTACTCAGTCAATCTAGTTGCAACAACCCAATATAAATGTTATGTTATCAAAAGTGCCAGATAAAGGCAATGTGATATTATTATGACTACTTTATGAGGCAATGGGTTAACAATTCAATATTTATCTATTTTCATGATATTCATGGCATTGTGAGTATTGTTTTTACAATGCTGTCATGGTGTAGAGGCTTAAAGGGCATTATGATGATTTCCTAACATTTCAATATCATCAAACAAAGGTGGGGTTTTAAGACTGGTGTCTTTATTACATTGAATTTGTCTACTTAAATTCTACCAGAGCAAATAGTTAGAACAGACCTGACATCAAAATTACAAACATAATTCAAAATTGACAAAAATCATGAGAATTTTTAAATTTTTTTTTTTGGCGGGTGCTAATTATATGAAATCTATTCAAGGCTGTTCAATCTAGTCCTTGTGAAATATAATGCAAAAAAAAAAAAATTGAGCTCTTTCAAAACAGTTACATATCTTTAATTTGATGCATATGTCACTCCCCCCCCACCCCCCCCCCCCAGCATGTCCTACATACATTTTCTCCTCACATTCTAAAAGATGTCAGCATGATATGAAACAAAAATGTATGTTTTTCCTTTATACCTGAAGGATATAAGATTTCAGAGAGGTGTCTGTACCCTGTTACTATTAAATCAATTTAAAAAATTGGCAACTGGTGTAAAAATTATGAAAAGAAAGAATAAACCTTTGCCACCTGCCAAGGTAATTTTTATTTGTCACACCTGAAGATTTTCTGGTTCCAGAGATGATTTTCACAATTATTAGCTAGCAGTTGAAATCTTAAAACTGCCATGTTCGTTGATGTTTGACAATGTCCATGTGCGTTACCTTGCTTTATTTGTCTTTCCCTATTGGCATGCCAATAGTTAAAGGAGTATATATAGCATGTGTAAGTGTCTTTTTCTCTAAGATGAAAACTTTTAATAGTTCAGGCAAGCTGTTTTTGCAAGAAGGTAGCCATTGACATACAATTGTAATTGATATTAAATAGCTTACATATATAATCTATAGGATTACACTTGACACTTTTGCAACAAATAATATTTTATAGTGTAATATAGATCCAATAATATAGCAAGCTAGTTGTGAAGTTTTTTGTTTGTTTTAGTTTTTAATTCTAAAGGCAGCCGGTAGGTTCAATATCTCAGAAGTATGCACAATCTTTACAGAAAACCAACGATTCACCACTCATGGTGTCTGGGAAGGGCTGTGTGAGGGTGTAGTGGTGATACCTTAGAGGTTTGAGTAATAGATCAAAGCATGATTAAATGTCTCCTGCCAAAATGACAATATAGGTAAAGCACATTAATGCATTCTATTATAAACACAACCAAAATGATACCAATGAGATTGAAGATGAGACAGAATTAGTAAAACAGAGGCAGGAAGTTGGTTGGTCTTGAAGTTTGGTTGACATTCAGACTTTTCAACTCAATATTTGTGAAGAGGTCCAGATGCAGGGGAGCATATACCTTGTCATGATTGGGTCTTTGTGTACACAGTAGTGCCAAAAAGGGTTCATTTAGACTATCAAGATTCCATGGTATTGCATGGTATTGTTAATTTGGTCATACTTATAATGGAATGCTCCATCCAAATGAGAAATTAAAAGGGTTAGCGCAGCTAGAGTTGAGAGCCCCAAATAACCAGATGGGAAATGCAGTTGCACATGTGAGCTTACAACATAATGCACTACATCTTAGCTGTGAAAACATCCTGCTGTACAGAACACATTAAAATGAGAATTTTAACCTTTTCATTAAACAAATAAAACGGACATTATGTCGGTTCGTTATTCATAGTTAATTATGTGAACACAATGGTTCATTAAGAATTAAGGACATCGTTCAAATTAAATGATCATTCATCAAATTTTCTCCTAGATTCACCAACTATTGAACCATTTTATATACATGTCCTTAGCTATTACCATACATATGAAATTTGAATGAGTTGGCCAGACTACACATAAATCATATTACCATATAAATAAACTCATCAACCCATAGTAAATATTGTTAACATATGTATGAATGGCTGTACTTCCAATATATGACTCACCAATTATCCACATGCACCAAAAGCTACAGCCATGTTGCTTTAATTACAAGCAACTAGTTTTACGATGTGTAGTGAATCATACTATATGTCGCCCTCTACGTCCCAAATCGAAACCTAGCTAGCTCCTGAGCAGTGGTTGCACTTAGTTTACTGTCTATTAATGACTAGTGTAATTCTGTCTTAGCTGGTGTCAAAACAATAACACTCATCACACATGTACATGGTGATACTAAAACATATCGTAACCTATGGTAACCATGCAGCCAGACATTTCAAACTGCCTGCACTCTTCTCAACTTTTACCAATTAATTCCTATTCCTTTTGTTTTAGCAAATTCATTCCTAGATGATGAAACTGTTGGAATTTAAATTTGTTGGTGTCTGCCATGGTCAACAATTTTACCAAATATGTCAAGCATAACCCAAAATAAGATGGTCCATCTAGATATCAAACAGGACTTCCCTATGTAGCTTTCCTTCGAACATTGAAGATTTTTACAGTGGAATAGGGCCAGGAAATTGATCAAAGGGAGGAACTCAAAGATCTTCTCGTCTTAAAAACAGCTTCATTGCAAGAGAAACATGTTGAATTTACATCATATGGTATCAATAGTATTTATATGCCCTCTTCAACCTATAAAACACACTACGCAGTAACTTCTTCATAAAATATCCTGAACAAATACAGCTGTACTTAGCTAAATTGTTTTGGTATAATTTTAAGTCCACTAAAAAGACAATTAAACAACTCAAAACTGACATTTGATTTATGAATCTTTCCAAGAGCGTCTCCATGTAAATCTCCTCCCGTGGGGCATTTGTTCAGGGAACAGATTTGTTACTATTAAGCTTCTCCTTTTATTTGCTGCACAGCACAAACTGCTCAGTTTTCTTCCTACATAATACATTCATATATTTTTGTTTTTGCTATTTTCAAATGATGCACACTTCGCTCATCATTTCTCGTCAATTCCATTTCTTAGTACAACTACTTTTATCTTTTTCCATAGCTGATGCCTTCAGTCTATAACAAAACTATACATCTTCACACTCTCGTTGAAACAAGTTGTCCTGCTCATAGTTCTGAGTTAAGTATCTCTCCACCCCGACGGAAGCTTAGCGAATGGCGCCAGCCGCACAGATGCTGCAAGGCAATGCTCCCTTGCAGTACTACTTAACAGTAACTGTAACCCAAAAAAGTTTGCCGTTTTTTTTTTTTTTTTCCATTTTCTTTCTATTCTTTGCTCTGAATCAAAGAAACCCTAACGCACTTTCCGAAGTGCTTTTAAAGCCCATAGTATAGCCTTCCACGAGAAGCAAATTTTTAATAGAAGCATTTATTAACTTATAGAGTGTAGCTAAATGGGTTTTACCAGGGAGTACAATCAGGTCAATTAGAAAGGAAAAAAAGACTGAAGTTTCATACCGGCAATCTCCTGTCTACCCATTGTATGAGAGGGAGAGGGATAGATGTTAAGGATGAAAGGATCGGTCTATTAATTACGTGACCAACGCTCATCTACACGAGATTTTACACTCTCAAAAGAAGAAGTGTATAGCCGTTAATATAGGTCAATATACGTAGCTGTGCTGAGCCATTTCCGAACATTCCGAGTCTATAAAGAGAAGGAATCCGCTCTCTCAGCTGTAGGAAACCTTTGCCACATTAGCAGCAATCAAAGAGTTCTGGTATTTGATTTGGGTAAGCAGAATGTCCCAAGGGCTCTAAAATGCCGGAATTATTACTTTGAAAGCAAACAACATACAGGATGGAGCTGTCAATCTCCTATACCTTTCTTTGGTGCTTCTATGACATTTACTTTACAGTGCATAATGGATCTATGCAAATATTCCAAGCAATCTGATGCTGAATATCAAACTGTTAATGGCATAATTTTCTCATCTCGAAACTGGGTTGCCGTGTAAAAATGTACTAATTAACAAGTCTAGAAAAATTTGACACTATTAGGAAGAATCTGCTTTTCTTTTGCAATTTTTCAATCCAGAAAAGTGGGATCAACAGTTCAATCCATTCATCTGAATGCTGTATCGCAGCTGCCCACCTTAATTCTCCCTATTCTCTCCCCCATCACATCCCTCCTCCATCTTCCACCCCCCCCCCCCCCCCCCCCAATTTTTTTTCCTTTTCCCCCCTTCTTGTTTTAAAAAGGTGCTACATTTTAAACACCCATTTACTTTTTAGAGAGGTTTTGTAATTTTTTGTAA
>JAAAKB020253929.1:0-10657 GCA_010014835.2 Apostichopus leukothele | reverse complement strand
ATTATTATTTTTTTTTTGGTTGTGTTACCATAGATACTTAAAACTCATAAAAATTAGAAATTTTTAGCATCTAGGACTGCAACATTGGCATTCAAGTCTGATATTTCATGTTCACTATTTTTTCCACAATTCTTCACTGTTTTTCTTAATATATAATATAAAATAAATATTATATATTGATTGATGTGAGCAAAGAAATGCATTTAACAGGAAATTGTGAAAGAGTTTATAAAACAGGATAGTAGCTTAAAGTGTGCTTCAAATTCGATACTGGTTCAAAATATGATTTGTTCTTATTTTTCAGAACAGACTTCAGGAGAAGAAGGAAATCAAATTATTTCATTTTGACGACGAGAGTGAAAATTGTTTGGTCTTCACCGAAGACTACAAGAAATGTCTGAGAAATAGCGAACACTGTCCTCATGATATCACCGAGAAATTCATTTCTGTTTTGGTGGACGGTTCTACCGACCTCACATTTAACAAAACAACTATGGTCAGCTGGGGATTTCAAGAGAAAGATATCACGTTAGTGAACAATGGCACTTTTGATAGCCCAATTTTTTCATGAAATGAAATTGTATAACATTGAATTGTATAACATTGAAATAGTTCAGGAGTGGGTGTGACAATAACACCCCTGGGAATTGCTAAACTAAACTGCTCACTATAAATTTTTTCTCCACACCTTTCTGTCTTTGTCCTTCTCCAGTTTATTCCCTACCCCATTCCTTTAATCCTTTCTGTGTCCCTCCATTGTTTATCTCCTACCTCTCCTCTTCCCCTGTTGCTTTCTTCTCTCCATCCCTTGTCTACTAATCCCCTTGCATGTATCTCATTGTGTTCACCGTGCTCATTAACCTGTCTGTATTCTGTGCATGTTTTTGTCCCTTCTGTTACTGTTACTTGTCATTTAGCCTCTAAAGAAGATCCTGCTAGGATCGAAACGTCAGGCCAACTTATTTTTCACATTCTATTACACAGGCTCTCTAGTGGATAAGCAGTTTGCTAACAGTTTTATTTTATTTTGAAATAATTTAATAACTTACAGTAGTAAGAGCGCTGTAGCCCATTTTGTCTTTATCACATATCTGAAGATTAAAGAGGTACTCCATTGGCATACAATGCAACACTTGTATGAAAGCAATAAAATATTTGTCACTGGCTGTTAAAACCTCATCTCAGTACCTTGTTTCGTAACCAGACAGAATAATATTATGATTTACTTTATAACCTATTTTGACCCTTTAAGCCGTTAATTCTTCCAGGATGTGGGTCACAGTAGGTGGTAGATGATCCTATCACAGTAGATTTTACTTCAGGAGCTTTTACGTTTACCCAATATATTCTTCTTGTTGATTTATACTGGATATGTGGTACATTTGGAATGATAGCTTTGCTGTTAATTGCTCTCTGTATTCAGAACGTCATCAAAATGAAATCTTTTTTCTTTCTTTTTTTCGTTGAAATGTTTATTTTCCTCTGTGAATAAGTCATTTAAATATGACAGAGAAAAGCAAAAATAATTATCAGCTGTAGTGGTGTGATGACATCATTCACTCTGTTGTTGCCAGATGCAATAACCAAAATAAAATCACCACATATGAACAATTCAGAACGTTGCCATACAAATTATTATAAATGTACTTTATTATTATTATTGTTATTGTTATTATTATTATTATTATTATTATTATTATTATTATTATTATGCAGCTCTGTGTTTGTAACCTCAAGATGCAGGCCAGAAAGGATTTTATCTTTGGATATAATTTAGTATTATATCACCCAATCAATTCATTTTGCATTGTAAATATAATGTATATAATTGCAAATTGCTGGAGATTATGCCAACATGTAACAAGTTCTTTTACAAAATGAAGTTCACTATGAAAGTAGAAAATTATATTAATTCTATGCCCGACACACAAAACAAGTAATATAAAGTAAGTTTAATGTACTAAAGAACTGTTTTGCTCATCTCCCATGCAAGGGTGTTTGAAACTTGATCTGTTATTGTTAAATGTTTCGTTGTGTTACTGGTTGTTCTATGTTCCTTCACTATTTCTTTTCATTGAAGAATGAATTGGTTCTGTTTGAAGTATAGTACGATTTGTAATATTGGTCACGATCATTACTTAATTGGGAAACAATTTCTGCATTATATAAATCATTTCTTATATGATACTGAGATTGCATAACAATGTCCTATCAATGTTGTAATCAGAACTGTAAGTACAGAATTATGTACCATACTTATAATACTTATGAATAAATGAGCTGGAATAGAAAAGAAAAACAAAAAGATGCAGAATATATCCAGCATTTTTGTCCACTGGAATATCCCTTCAAAGCAATCAGCATTAAATGTATTGCATGTTCTACCAGACAAATTAGACTCAATATAATTTAATTAATTCCACACTCACATTATTAGATTAACCTTCCAATTCATGTGCTTTACTCATGTAATACTTGATCCATATCTTACCATAAAAGGTCTCCTTCCCCAATACTTTCTGCCAGTAGGCTGCAAGGACGCAGTGTGCAGCTCCTGCAAGTATAAACATAGTAATAATGGGCTGTTACTATTGATGCTGCATATATTAATGCAGAGTAACTTATCAGTTACACAGATAGCACGGTACCCTCTCAGCTGTACATAGAGTGTACTGTCATAACTCAGCTACACAGACAGTGCATAGTAATTACACAGCTACACAGACCGGCAGAGTGCATAGTAATTACACAGCTACACAGACAGAGCGCATAGTAATGACACAGCTACATAAAAGTACACAGTACTCCACTACACAAAATGCACAGTGATAACTCATCTACACAGAGATGGTGGCTAGTACTTAACTGTAAAGACATGTAGTGTAAACGATAATAACTCAGCTAATAGAACGTGCAGCAAATAAACAGCTACACAGAATACATAGTAAGTACTCTGCTAAACATGGTGCACAGTAATTACTCAGCTACGTAGAGTGCACAGCAATTACTCAGCTACACAAAAAGCATAGTAATTACTCATCTACACAGAGATGGTAGCAAGTACTCAACTGTAAAGACATGTAGTGTGCACAATACTTACTGAGCTAATAGAACGTGCGGCAAATACCCAGCCACACAGAGTACACAGTAAGTACTCTGCTAAACATGGTGCAAAGTAATGACTCAGCTACATGGAGTATACACAATAAATTCTAAAGTGAATGCTTGATTCACTAAACATGATGCACAGATTCAATTATTCAGCAGATTATATGGTATGGACCAGGTGCATTTGCTATAATGAACCAAAAAACTTCAATGGAGAATAAAAAACAATGTTTTCATTGATAATTAGTAACTGGGATTACTACAATATTAAAAATGAAAATTAGTATTTAGCAATTAATATTCTTACCTGTTACAGGATCTTCTGGTATACCATTCCATGGATCAAAGTACCTAGATAAGAAATCAAATGGTCTACCGCCCTCATCCACAGCTCCAGTATCTTTGTTACCCTTCACTGTAAGTATTACTCCAGGTGCTCCTCTAAAGTTGTAAACCTGAAGAAGCCCATGCATGTCAGGGCATATTGCTTCAAACTCTGTTCTATACAAAAAAAGTAGAATTAAACTTCAATTCTTTAAACCTCTCTCATGAGCAGTTCATTTATAATTTGCTTTCCGTAGTAAGAAACTTCCGAACCTTACTTAAAACAAACACACAATGCACATTTTGTTTTCTGTGCCGAAATGTAAACTAAAGGTTGACAAAGTTCCAAAACTTCACAGGCAAAATAATCACTTTTGCATTGATTTTTAGTTATTTACTGAAAGAAAAGGAACCTGTGAAGTCAGGCTGGGGTGCGTGTGTGTGTCCGTCTGTGACACTTGCTTGGGTTGGCGATATCTCAACACAGAGTAATGGATATTTGCCATACCTGCTATGTAGATGTAATATAGTGAGAAGGTGTGCCATATGGTTTTTAGCAAGGTCCTTATGAATATTATTATTATGATTATGATTATAATTTGTTATTTAAATATGTCTCACCATCTGATGCTAACCTTTTTCTGGGGTTTCATGCGCCCAATAAAATCAATCGAGGAAAAATTTTGAAAGGTGTGCCCGTCACTCATTCACGATAAATTCCAGAATTCAAATTAGCCAGTGTATCCTCGGTTACCCCTTAATACTCTTTTATTACAACACTTATATACATTTGTACCAACGTAACACACCTGGAGACATCATCGGGAAGGCGAATAAGGATTTCAGAGTTGGCTCCGGGTGCAAACTGAACGTCTATAGGTTGGTGTGCTCCCACAGCCAACTAAATATTAAAATGAGAATCAGATGTTGATGAACAATACGATTAAACTTTTCACGCTTTCCATACAGTAGACTTGACTAATCATTACCATTTTACCAGTTTGCCTTCGACACTATAACCTCCCATCTTCCAAAGTATCGGAACATAATTTTCCCAGAGGATTAACTAGAAAATTGATTCTACCAATCTCAAAAGTGATGTTAATTAAGATAGCAAACCGTCCGAATAGGTATAAATGTTATTCTTTCAAAAAAATACATTTAACAATTTGAACTACCTCTGTCAAAGAAACTACATTAATAGAAATAAAGATTGATTCATGTTAAAGAAATTTGCTTTTTGCATTCCTTTTATTCTTGTTTTCCACAAATTAAGGTCACACGTTAGTCACCTCAAAGCAAACATCTCCTTGCCCAGAAATGAATATAAACTGTAGGTTGGGTTTTTGATTGCGTTGGTTCTTGCCAGGACTATGCTGTGTTTGTGCTGGGGTGCGTCTTTATTTTACATACAGATAGGTTTGGGCCGAGTTTTTCATTTGTTCCTTTTGACACTTTATTCGGAAGACAATAATCATAATAATTTTTAAATTTCATCGCTTATCCACAGGCAACCATGGGTATAACTTTAAGAGACGTTTCTACATTTATGAAATTTCATTAATGCGTTCAGTTCTAACCAAATTTTATCCAATGTTTTGTAAACAGGAAAGCTGGGAATCTAAATTACTTCATTGCTCCTTGAAATGATAATATTCAAGACAAAAATAACTCATAAAAAGTGTATATACATACTTGGACTATTTCATCTGTGTCCTGAGGAAGCTGAAATAAAATAAATAAATAAAGTTAACAAATTGAAGCTTTTTATTCAGAGAATGGTCATCATACTTGAGTGAGGAATTTCTTTATAAACTTTTTAGTTAATCATGTGGGAAGGAAATTTTTTTTGAAAGTAACTGAACTCATTGTCAGAAAATTAAGTATCAGGAACTAAATACTAGCCTTAAATATCATAATATTGGATCAGTTGCATAATTGTGATACGATTTGATTTAACTTTATTACATCCCTGAGATGGTAAAAACATGCTTGCACTAAAAACATGAATATATATATATATATATATACATCAACGAGTTGCATGTGCTTCAATTTTTTTGAAGGTTTTACTTTATTTACTACAATTGATGTAAATTTTATCTGTAATGGAAATTGGAGTATCTAATGCTGAAATTAAAATATTGATCCTCTTAACATTCAATATAACAATGGCATTGTCTTCAGGGTCAACACTGCTAACATTCTACGTTGAAAATATGAATACATAAAAAATATAAAAAAATAGATAAAGTAAAATGTTTCAGCTCCTAGTCGCACTATGGGTTTGTGTCCCCTTTAACAAAAATATGATTCAATAATTTCTTCAGACTTTACCAAACCCTGATAGGAAAGTTAATTTTACTCTGGATGCTTTACAATCTTACCTCAGAGTTGCACGGGTTAATCGGTAAATTAATGGCAATGCAGTCTCCTTTTTTCTTTGCAATCAAAACGCCACTCCTTGTTTGGAACTTAATGGAATCATTGTTGTTCCCTGAATGAAAGAGGGAAGCAAAACTAACCGTCATGAGTTAAGAGAGGGCATTACCAGGCACTGTCAATGAAAAACGTGCAAGTCCCAAAGCAAAGGAACACTTAAACGGAAAGCAAAGCCCCCATCATCGTCACATCATCTGAGATGTACGTTCTTAACGATGTTTGTGCTGAAAAGCTGACCCAAACAGCAAAGACAAGAACTTGTTCTGTTTGGAAGATACCCTGGTATAAATGTAATGCATAAGTGGATGCCATTTTGTTGATGTGTGATGTCACAGCGTCTGCAGGAGGTAACTACAAGAGAGGGGGTCCTGGTGAATTCTCTTGGTTATGCTTGTTTTTCTTTTACATATTTTCTCGCTGAAGTTAGGCAGTATTGGCAGTGATATCAATGGTAGTAATATAGGTATTGTTAATTAGAAAACTTCATTACCTCAGCAAGAACAATTGTCTGAAAAACGAACTGACCTTTGACCCTAAACAGGGTAGCTGAGGAAGCCAAAGTAGCATGTCCACAAAGGTTGACCTCCATTACAGGTGTGAACCATTGCAGCTTGAACTCAGATGCTGTAAAAAGGAAAAAAGGAAAACTATAAAATTTTGACTAGATCCATCAGCCTAAAATAATGTTCAATGATTAATATTATATATATTTCTATTCTTTCTAAGCTAAACTTGGAGAAAATGTCCTCTGTGCTTAAACCATGTACTTTTCCCAATACCAGACCATCATCACTGACAAGCGTAATATAGTTTGAACATTGCTAATTAGGTCAAAGAATGGTTTGTTGAGTAACATGCAGGTACTCTGAAACAGCAACAACAAGCTACAACAGTGTAATAGTTGAAGGTATAGTTATAGGACCATAGCCAAGCTGGTTCACTATTCCCATTCCCGTTTGTGCTCCCACCATGTGTACAAAAAACTTCACAATTTACAGGACACACATATTATGCCTCTTCTTAAACTGCTGATGCCCCCTCCGTTAAACCGTAGGTGCCTCTCCAATGCAAAGAGCTCCTAGCTAAGAACCTGGGTATGGGCGTATGGCTCTACCTGTTTTTTTATGGTAAAGTGTTACACCAAGTTAGTCAATGCCAAATAATAGTTTATCACGTTACTGCAAAGTCTCAGAGGTAATTTTTATACAAAAATGCTGTCAGAATTGGATGTAAAAAGGTTAGACTTTACTGTACTGGAAGTTACTAAACATCTCCCTAGTAACTTTAAATGTTATCAATATCTCCCTGGAATATGCTACAAAGCACAAATCTGGTCACAAATAGTGTAAGCTATAATTGTTATTGCTAACCCTTAGAGATATATATTTCCAGGTAGAACACTTTAATTAATAGTCTACGTTTGACCCTTATTCGCACATATCTGGTAATGATTTGGTGAGCTACTTGATTGTAAACGACTTTCGAAAGGCAACATATATAATAGTTTATATGATGCTAGTATTGTAGAGATACTTTGAAATAAAACTTTTACTCAAAGTTGATAGTTGAACTCTGTTCTCTCTCTCTGATACCACCTTCTAGCTATAATATATAGACCAAATTTTGTTTATGAGTTTTTCTAATTTTTTCTAATTACAGTTTCTTGATTGAGAATCTTCTTTGATTTTTATCATAATAGAAATGTTGGAACTTGACAAGCACAGTGCAAGAACTTGGTATTATTTGATTATTATTATTATTATTCTTTTCATTTATTATCACCAAACAAAGAAAAAAGGCAATTTGGGTACTACCTTTTTCAAATGTATCTCCTGGGTTTAATAGCTGGATGAATGCAGTCTCTGCTTGGTTCATTTCAGTTGCAATTTTCTGCTTTTCATCTTCACTTAAGCCACCCTAAAAAACAAACATGCCTTTAAAAATTATGATACTTCACACAATTACTGTACTTCATTTTTTAATTTTATATTTATTAAAGGAAATTTCCATGAGTTTTGAGGCACAATTTATGTGTAACAAAATATCAGTACTTTACCAATATCATAGAAACTCCATGAGTTTGTGGCATTAGTACAGAATATGTACAGCAAGTTCAATTGTAGGTTGACTATCAGTCTCAGAATCAATAGGTAAAGCCAATGTTATTATTGTATGTATGTATGTATGTATCGATCCTGCAAGCAGGAACTCGCGAAGAAGCCTCATTGGCTTATCAAAGCCGCAAGCTGACCGAAATCAGCCCTTACATTCATATTTAACGTCCATGATTATGAATTTGTTAATTGTCAACAACTCTGTAACTGGACGACATACTGTACATTAATCTTGGAGTGACTCGAACTCAGGACCTTATGATTGAAATGCACCAGCGTTAACCACTGAGCTAACACTCCACATTATTATGATTATTTTGTACAAACTTTATTCACTATGCAAGGTTGTGACAGGTGCTCCCACCCCCTATAATTGAAAACTTTTCCAGATTTTCTTGGACAGAGAATGGTCTTTCTCATAAGGGGCTGTAACTGCTTTAAAATGTCAGTACCAAAATGCTATGGTTGCAAAATATGGAACACTTTTGCACCTTAGCAACCTTAAAAATAGACCAACTCTTCTCGCCTCCCCCCCCCCCAAAAAAAAAGAACAAACCAGGATAATTTTCTATACAATGGTCCACATCATGCCACATTGTATCAATCAACACTTATCATTTACAATTTATGCTTTTGTATTTAAGGCATTTGGCATACATATTTATTGAAACCTAACATTCTTTTGTACAAGCTTACACACCTCATATTCCACTAGGCAGACTGCTGCAGGATTGCCCGTAAAAGGTTTGGATGCGAATGCATCAACAAAATACAGCTCAAAGGTTTTCATCACGTAGTAGGCTCAAATTTCACGGTCTGGTGGATAGCGTTCCAGGAAGTCGCTTGACCAGATGTATCCTGGAAACTGTTAGAAACATTTAACTGTATTTTGCACTTTGCATTGTTCAACATTTAAAGTATACTATATAATTGGCCCAAAACAGACATATCCAGCTGTAGGAAACATTGTACAACCACAGCTGCATCTGAATGGGTTAAGTCGGGAAAATTCTACTAGAAGACATAAATGCCAACCGAGCGCTACAAAGTAAGAGTATAACTGATTAGTTAACAAAACAAGATTTGGTAAGCTTGTCTTTGAAACAGTCTAGACTAGGTGCATGCACAATGTCTGATGGCAAAGCATTCCAATCTTTTATAGTGCGGGCAAAGAAGGAATATTTATATAAATTTTTGAACTTGAGAGTTAAGATATGTTTATTTCTTGGGTAACATTTTTTCTTGGGATAAGATTGTCTTTATCAATTGATACAAGATTGTTATTGAGTTTATAAAGCATTTGTACATATGTGGGCTTTCTTCTTGTTTTTAGCAGGGGCCAATCTAATTCCTCAAGCATATGTGTCACACTGGATTTATAAGACTACTCTGCCAATCTGGCTGCTCTTCTCTGAATAGCTTCTACTTTATCCACATCACACTGGTGATGGGGGTCCCAGACCACTGAAGCATAATCGATTACTGGCCTGACAAGTGTTTTGTATGCCGTGGATTTAACATCTCTGGGACAGTTTGAGAGGTTACGTTTTGGAAGGCCAAGAACACTGTTTGCTTTATTGTTTATGTTATTAACATGTTTATCCCCTCTTAGTCTTAGTTTGATGCAATTTCAGCATCAAGGTAAAGGTAACAGTCAACAACTTTTAGGGATTGGTTGCACAGCGGGGTGTAGCCAGGTGTTTTGTAACATTTCTTAGATGAAATTGAGAGAATGTAGCATTTAGAGGGGTTAAAATTCAATTGCCAGTTTATTTTGCCATTGTTCCAGTTTATTATGGTCATCTTGGAGGATTTGTTGGTCAGTTTGTTACAGTACTGTAAAACATATTGATACAAACACAAAAAAGGAATTCAGTGAATATGACTCTGAAACTGTAGGCATATACACCTACTATCATTCATACTTCATTTAGTGAATCCCAAGATTTAAGAAGTCAACAGAAGCCTCTTTTTGATGAGTGTTTGGCCTACACAGGCTACAGTAACTAGTAATACTAGTATAAAATGCCTACCAAGCCTAAATTGTATACCAACTTAACCTAGCTAGTACTACTAATAATATAGGCAGACTTCTTGGATGTAATATAATCGTGTACGCATAAGTTATAAACTTGAATCTGATCAAAGAATTTCGGCTCATACATTTGACATAATTGAAACGACTCACCTCAATTTTTACTTTGGTTGGTTACCACGGCAGAGTAACCATATAACCTGCACCTGCAACAGTTATTATGTTCTGATCGAACAAGAAACACACAGACGAGGGACTAATCCGAGCCACGCAGACGACATAATAAACCTGTGCCTGGGAATCCCACCATGTGTGGTAAACTGGTAATGGTAAACAAACATTGCTAACACTAAGATCTTCACTGTTCCTGATTCGTATACGAAGCCGTCCAAGTTGCATATGCTATGTTGCCATTCCGTGTTCGTTATTTCCATTGTATTAAATAACGTATTAATCAGTTTGAGGTTTCATGATATCTGAAATTGTTTTAATGATATCTGAAATTAATTCAAGATATCTTTAATTGGTGCAAGGAAATTATTGATATCATTATTTTTTTTGATGATATCATAATTAAAATTTCTGATATCAAGAATTGAATATGTGATATCTTAAAATAGATGAACTATTATAG
>JAAAKB020253928.1:0-19108 GCA_010014835.2 Apostichopus leukothele | reverse complement strand
ATGTATTAGTCTTGTGGCCACTTGACACCTCTAGTTGTTTGTATATTTAATATCTCTGGTTTTAATTGTTGATACCCATCAATTAAGTGTAATTTGAGCTCCTTTCCCCTTTTAAGTGTAATTGTGTAACAGTAAAGAGTACTTTACCAAGATTCTTATGTTGCATAGTTTCATGTGTGTTAAGGCCGAGCAATACAGCTACTTACTATACCTAACAGCCAGTCTTATTCTTGTTTTAGCCTATTGTGTTAACACAGTGGTCAGCTGTCTCCACACATCGTGACCACTAGGGGGATTCCCAATAATCCTGTTGTACAGCTAGCTGCTGACAAGAACCCCATATCCCGCAACTCTTACAATACCATCTAATTTTGTTAGTTTACTTGTTCCTCAAACTGTTGGTCTTACTTATAGTAAGCATGCTTTTTGTACCTCTGGTCCAAAGTCATGGAATTCTCTTGCCAATTATCTAAAAAGCATACCCTTTAAATCACTTTTCATGGCTAAGCTGGAAACGCACCTCTTCAAGAGGTGCTTTTGCTGATTTTGTTTTGGGTTTTGATTTGTACGGCGCTATTGACAACTTTTGCTTCTAATTAGCGCCTTATATGTGTTCAGTACTATTAACTAATGGTATAGAGATTGAAATACATTACTCTCAACAAACTCTCAACTTCACTATAATCATATACTGATGAGATCAAATGAGAGAACTTAATTCATTCAAAGTAGAAGAAAGGTTGAATCATTGACCTGCAAGAAGCAAGACAAAATACCGAACTTGCCTTTTTCTGAAGCAATTGGAGCTTGCAACCAGTCAAATTAAATCAAATTGATGTGTATGCTATGCATACTGTTGATCTTGGCTAGGATTACATACTACTAGAAAAGTAGCTCAGGAGGTTGCTATCCTAATGTACCAACCATTTATCTAATTCTTTCAGCGTCTTCTTGCCACCAGGTTTGGTTATCTTTGAAGCTCTCAGATCTAGAGCCGTATCGTAAAGTTCATAAACATGTTGCCATGTCTCAGGATTTGAGTCAGCAAAGAACTTCTGAGAGGCTGCCATTGCTGTACGCGATTGTTGATTAATTAACACAACCACTGGTCATTGGGAAGTATCAGCTGGTATACATGATACTACTTTCCCGGGATAAGGTTCTTGTTTACTCGATGGGTACTTTACTTCCGGTTCTACACAACCAATCAGGTAGGTCGTAATATGAACGACACTCTTCATTTAACCAATCAAGTTTGTTTTTACAATAGACTACAGGTATTTTGCAATGTCGTAGACTCCATGAATCGCACGTGCAAAATAATCGGTAAGGTATCAGAATGGACGTGGTCTGATCCCAATTGCACGGTAAGAAAACGCATTGTATCTTATCATATAGAACGGTAACACCATGGTATCAAAAATGTCATGAACTTGACAATTTAAGGGTTAGGCAGAAAGCTTGTATAAGTTGTAGGCTAGTTCGTGTGAAGCCAAAGGGTAGTTCACATTTCTAGTACTAGGCTAGGCCAAGTTTTGCGATATTTCTATGGTGAGCACTAGCATGTAGGTACGGATATGATAGTGAGTTAGCCTACCGATCATGTGGCATTTAACTAGATTGTAAATCATGCGACTTCAACTTGGGATTCCATCTTTATCTGATCGAATAACGAGGGCAGAAGGCTACTCTGCCTGGTACTAATTTAGAATCTGTACCATTCCTAACCCCTAACCCTACTTCCTAACCCTAATTCCTAACCCTAATTCCTAGCCCCTAGTAAGCTTTCCCATTCATATGGTATGGATTCTAAAGTTAGGCCCTCTGCCTTATTTCATTTTTGTCTTGCTGTGGGTGAACAACGTGGTACTTGGTAGGTTTTCTTATTTGACTGGCAGCTGTGGGAATGGAATGACTGTCAGTCCTTGTACCGCTGGCAGCTGGGTAAAAAACTTGTTGCACTCATTTATTTTGCTGGCAGCAAGATAAACAGTTAGGGCAATATTTACCACTTTCATCCAACTGCAGTGAAAATACTTACTTGCTTTAATATTGCTGGCTGCACAGTGAATAGGTGGCAGTGGCAGGTGCCGATTGTCATGAGGTGTAAGCACCTGCCCCTTTCCTGATTTGCGACCTAATTAATATTATAACAGACAAAAGTACGAAGGCCGGACTGATTTCCAGGGACAGTTCCCAGATTTCCTGTACCATCCCTGGACTAAAAGTGTCCTCTAATTTTATGTACTGTTCAGGGAATATCCCCAAGTTTGCAGAAAAGCCCTGAATAAATCCACAAATTTGACCTGTTTGGCTACTACTGTTCCTACAAACAACTTCAACGTTAGCTGTGATTACTTACAATTTTACAAACGTAAACTGCATTCATGATTCATAGAGAAAGGTACCCAGATAAAGGCACCCAGATGCCACCCAGATAAAGGCACCCAGAAGAGCAAGTATAATAAAGTTACAGACTTGCCTTGAATTCAAATCCTGGTTCAGCAGCAAGGACATAATCCATGGACTGGCTGTCCCCTCCAAACCCCTCCCTTGAGATGTAAGCTTGTTATGAAGCAAAGACTACCAAGTGCATCTTTGCTTTGTAGCAGGAGACTGACTGGGCCAATTCTACTAACTGTAGGCCTTATAACCTAAATAACTACCCCTCCTTGTCAGAAAATGAAATACAATGTGCAGCTGATTTTGATAGCTGATTTTGATAGACATTAAGCTTAACCTAGTTAACATCCATGCAGGTAGGTCCACTAGCAAGTAACTTATTAAGGCAAGACTAAGGTCCTAAAATCAATAAATTTAAGACTTTTTCTTTGTATAGGAGAAAATGCTCTAATTATTAGTAAAAAGAAATATTTAACTTGCACCAGTGCAGTAATAAAGACTCAACTGTTCTTGTGGTCTACACGCGTGGCATCCTTACAACAGCAGTATAAAAAAATCTGTGCTCCTCTTTTGGCATAATATTGACCAAATATACAGAAAGTAGAAATTTTCCACGTGTGAATATGCAAGATTTGGTAACTTCTTCCTTGACCACATGTACTCATGAATATTCTAATGACAAAGTAACATCAGAATAAATCATGAAAATGCCAAAGAATAAACTACAGATCCTTCAATAATTTCATAGTGATGATGCAAATGATGCACATTCTACTTGATTGGATATGCAGGCAATACATAAATGTGTTAAGCTCACTAATTAACTGAATTGTCAGCAATGTGCACTATTTCCACACAATGGTGATGAAGTACTGGTCAAGTAAGGGTTTGTTTACTTTCTTTAAAACAGTAGCGTGAATAACAGGCTTCTTGTGGGAGGTTACGGTCAACTAAATCCACAATTATTCAAAATCAAAGGAGAATAGACTTTGCTATAAATGCTAGGTGCAATTTCTATGTACCACCTCTTTGTACTGTATCCCTTAATGTTTTCAGCACATCCAGATAAAAGGTTAACAATTTTTATATGAATTACAGCATTTATCTAGAACCAGCAGGTGTGGCTTTTAAATTCAAATTCCATCTTCCTCCAGCTGGCCGGGGAGTTCTGAGCAAACTGATCATATTTGCCTGCAACTTTTTCTTTTCTGGTCATAAATTAGTACCACCTGTCCCGAAGTAAATTCATTAATGTGCAGAAGGTCTTAAGTTAACATTAACATTTGCACCTGTATTTATTTCTATTCTTTTCTTCTTCCTTTTTTTTTATGGACAGATAACCAACAGAAGAGGCCCAAGATAATCTTTTCCGTTTTTTCACAACAACAAAAAATGACAATGTCGGAAGGTGATGTTCAAGGGAAGCGGGTGAGGAAAAATCGTAACAAAAAGAAGGCTAACAAGGGAGCAAAACCAGAAGATGTGGTTATGGAGGAACCACCGCCTCCGGTTGAGGAAAGTGCGTCGCACCAAACAAATAAGAAGGGCAGAAAACGAAAAATGGTAGAAAAGGTGGGAGGGGGTGCAAGTGTTTCTAAAAGTGACAATATTGCACCATCGAATGATAGCATAGAGGAGAAGGATGGACAGCCAGAGAAGGGAGAGGTTATGGACGAAGAAATGACAGATGCATCGCTAGGTGATAAGAAGAAGTGGAGAAAGAAGAGACATGTTAAAAAGGATACCAGTGATGCAGTTGATACTTTAGATAAGATGGACACTGCTAAGACTTCAGAGGACACTGGAAATCTGGAGGTGAAACCGTCACCTAAGAGAAAAGGCAAGAACAAACAAAAGAAGAAGAAGAAGAAAGAAGGAGGAGGAGGTGTCAGCACACCTCAGGCGGATTCTCAAAGACCCTGTCTGCGCTACCTACAACTGTGGGACAAGGAACGGGATTCGTGGCACTTTCAGAAAGTCCGACAGGTGTGGCTGTTACAGAATATGTATGACAAAGTCAAGGTAAGTGGTGTATGCAGCATGTATAACTGTGTTAAATATGAGCCATATGAGGATGTAGTACTTATATAGTAAACAATGTTGGAATGAGTGTAGTCATTATGTGGCTTAGGTAGCTGTATAAATACCAATTGCACAGGCTGCATGGCTAATGTAGGCACATAGCCCAAGAGAGAGAGAGAGAGAGAGTGTGTGTTCAAATGTGGAAATAAGGAACCAAACAGCACTGATGATTGTTACTGGCGTACACAAGTGAAGGATTGGAGGGATTTTAGTTTTTTCCCGTGTGACAATTTGAGGGACTATCTGGGTCAGTCCTTGTATCACACCAAGGGGGTACTCGGACCTGCTGTTTAGGAGCACTGGGATCATTTAGACCCCATGTTCATAATTATTATTAGATTCTTCTGTTCCTGAATATAAATTCATATTCGGAACAAAGGATGTCAATGTCCTTTTCGTCTTACAGTGTATCTGTGTGTACCTTCTGCTGTTGTAGCAGTCTTCTTTTGAAAAGATGTATAGATTATGTTATTCTACCATGTCCACTAATCCCCCCACCCCTCCCCCACCTGGTTTTTCTCAGCTATGATCCACCCAACACCAACCCCTTAGAAACGATGCTCAGAATGCATTTAAAGTAGCTGGACTACTGACTTGATGTTAAATAAAAAAAATCTTAATCATGATCTATCCGATAGCTCCGAAAACTTTCTGTCTGGAAATAACATCTCATGACCCACTGATATGTTTTCACAACCCATTATTAGGTTGACCCCAGTTTGCCAACCATCACCATAAGAGGTGTTTATTCTTGTATGTCCGAATTGCATTTCACTTTGCAGAGTGGCTGAAATTGTTAATCCAATGTCTCGTTCCAACTGTCTTTCAGATTCCCAAATCTGATTTCCATGTATTGCTGCGTTATTTGGAGAATCTCCGGGGTAAGGCCAGGGAGATCACCGTCAAGCAAGCTGAAGGATTAATTGAAAAACTGGAGGACAAGATACAAGATCTTGACAAAGAGGGAAAATCTAGTGATGGAGAGGAGGAGGAAGATGCAGAAGAGGTAAAGAAGATGAAGGTACAATGGAGAAGAGCCACCGATATCCTGCAGACCTTGTCCTAGTAGCATATGTTGTACATTCTGTTGTTTCGAGTTTGTTATCATCTTTTTTATTTACCATGGTAACAATGTCAATGTATTTATTAATTTTAACAGCATTAACACTCAGTGTTGAAGAGCTTTGGTTATTATAAAAGCAATGGGACTGGAATTTGCTAATATAATGTATTAAAAAAAAGGCATTTTGGGCAGAAAGCTTAAATTAATCTTGATTCACCATAGAACAGGTTTAAAAAATGGACTTGAACCAGGTGTTGCAGCCTGCGTAGGGGTCTGAGCTGATAGGTCTCCACCATTTAATGGGATAAGAGATTGTACCAGATAATAGCTCATTTCAGTTTAAGATCAGAATGGTTTAATGACTTACTATATGGCAACTTTCTGTTTACTGTCTGGATCGCCAAATCACCTCAAGAAAGGTTTTACAATGTCCAAGTCTTTATAATGTCCAAGTCACTTTGTTGTTTTCATTTCTTATGAGAAAGTGTTTCCTCTGTAATTGCTACAACTTTGTTGAAACTATCAAAAAATCCAGACATTTTAAATGTTGTAATCCATCCTGATGATCACCTATACTGGACATATGGTAAACTCAACCCCTAGGATAATTCTCTGATTTCTGAATGGTATACAGGTCTTTACAAACAGTTATTTCATCTAGAAATGTTTATATTGTAAGTGCAAAAAAGAGAAACATGAAATAAAGAATAATAACAAAACCAAAAGAAAGAAGTGTGAATTACTCATTCTTTGTTTTAAATGTGAGAGATTTATAAATTCATGAATATGATTATCTGAGAGAGATGAACAGTGAGAATGTTGAATACTTGTATGTACATCAAAATATGAAAATAGGAAGTTTTTGTATCACATTGCTCAAAAGCAAATGACAAATATTGTTAAGGAGATGACCATGGCCTAATTATATTTACCTAATTATGATATAGCATGCCATGTTCATCACCATTATTTAGGACATCCATTAATTTCATTCACACAGAGACACAAAAGTTGCAATTTACATTTGAGCTATGAGCTATATGAGGTGGTTACGTTATCGAAGCAAAAATTCTGGACAGCAACAAGAAAGTACCAAATTTGAAACCATAACTATCCTAATTACATAACGTATGCAGACTACCTCTTTTGACATTTTGAAACCAAACGTTGCGATCGAAACTGCCATAGAGGCGTGAGAAACTGACAAGTCTTGCTGACTTGGCATTTCATTTCCCAAAACCCAAGATGGATTTAGTTTTGACAATATGGAAAGTTACATTAAACTTACAATAACCATGACAGTATCATATTGATGAAGATTGTTTTGTGAGTATTCTCAATATTTTTAGTGTAGGAACGATTCTAGTCCTAACCAGATGTGTATTTACAGTGGGTACTTACTAGCTACGTACTAGAGTCAAAATACACAACGCAGGACCATAAATTAACCGTATCCTTCCACAAGCGAGAATTGACGTTATAAACTTGGAGAGTATAAAAGTTTTACTACTAACAGCTATTTTCTAATTCTAACCTACTATAAATAACTACTGAGACTACGAGAAACATACATGTGTTTGTTACATATTTATGACACCTTTACACATAACTTAAATATACATATTTGATTCCTAAATATAAAATTATAAGGACAGAATTGTTGATAATGTTTTTTATCGTGACAAATCAGATAAAGAAGGTGGTATTTATAGTAGTGTGCCATTATTAGTGAAAACTTTCCACCAAAAACAAAATTGTCAATGAAAAATCTCTTACCCCTATCTCACAAGAGATGTTAGAAATTCCTGAGACATTACATAATATGAAAGACTAAATGAAAAATATATATTGAAAATTAGTAGTTCTTTTCTTCTCTCAGCTTTGTTCAAAGAAAATAGTTGTTAATACGGTCTGGCAGGTTCATTGTTAAATATGATACCTCTGTAGACAAAATACCAGTGACTGCAGCAGTCACTGGTATTTAAATTTTAAGAAATTTTAATTGATAAGAGCAATTCCACAACTGCTAAATACCTGCCTGCAGATATCATTATTAATAATAATGAATAAAAATATCATTATTGACAGTCTTTAGGAACTGTTATGGCGGATGACATTCAAAGGCAGAGAATGGGACAGCTTCAAAATTATCTGTAGACAGGATAGGCAATGTTGTTTATGTGCATAACAACATGTGCACACAACATGAGCATAACAACATGTGCATACAACATGAGCATAACAACATGAGCATAACAACACTGTGACATAACAACATGTCTGAACACTGATTAACAGCCAGGTGGTACAATAAGAGAATGTTAGTTGTGTTATTGTTAATAAAATATCACAGAGAAAGCTGCAGAGATTTGTAACAGCCATTGAGCCACAACAAGAATGTCATTCCTGTTTTGTTTCAGGACAAAACATTCCTGTTTTCTTTAGGCCTCTGCCATGAGTAGCTAGATATGCTGAATACTATTAAAATGTATCATTTTAATTAAATGGTATTAAAAATCAATCTGTTCCTATTCCAGAGAAATACATTGAAGATAAAATCTTCCACACTGGATACAGTAAATGCACTTTAATAGTAATCCTGATAATAGTTGATAATAATTATTGATTTGACATTTAACCTTTGATCTCTGACAGACTTAGAGTCACTGAATTTGTAAAATTTGTCCCATAAATATAAAAGCAGTGACTCGAGGCGATGACTCCATTCGGGGAAATATAAAGTGATGATGATTTGAGATTAAAATGTTGCAACTCTGGCAGCAAAATGAGTCAAGGTTAACCACTTTTGAAATCTGGCAATATCAGCGTACAACACTTTAATTTTAGTCTTCTTATTCTTGCACAATCATAAACTTACGTTATTGTGCGATTTAACATTATCCTTAAGAGCACCATTCATACTTCCAAAATATCCCGATCGACCTTCTAATACTGAAGCTGAAATTTTCTGTTCCTCTTCCTCTTAGGGAATCGTAAATAGATTAAAACTGATGTTATGATTAATATTAGAAGTGATGATGTTATTATAACTCCTAAGAAGAATGTCCGAGATGCTGCTGATACACTACTGTCGTTTAAATCTGCGCCTTGTTGTAATTTATCTGTCTCTGTTAACATCCCAGATCCTGTAAACAAAGGAAAGAAGTTCCAGTTTTTAACTATGACAAAGTGAAAAGTATGAAAATGAAAGGGGTTCTTATTAAAATGATATTCCAGTGGCAGATTTAGGTAAACATTTATCTTTAAGAGAAAAATATAAAATAGAGAAAAATGATTGCTCAACTGTTAGTCAAAAACCCTGATCTCAATATCACCTCATCCTAATAACTTGGTTAATGGTTGACTAAGTGTTATCTATTATGATTGACTAAACCTTCCCTTACTCCAGACTATATGTTCTTCCACAGTTTTATTTCCAATTATAAATCTTGTTGTTGAGTTTTTAATGAAAGATCCTTTGGAATGCTTGCTTTAACTGGCATAATATTTTCTGTATTGAGAATGGTATTGGTTTTCGCTCTGGATAAATGAGTAAGTAACATAGCATTAAGAACACCAAATTAACATGTTCAGCTGAATTTGCCTGCATGACATCATCACGCACTACTGCCAGATGGAATAACAATAGATCACCAAATTCGAAAATCTGGGCACCTCAAGGATGCAATTTTGACGGAACAATGCAGCAAATATCCAGTCAATTTGTTAAAAGTCCACTTCAACATCCAGAATTGACCTTTCCTAATGGATATCACTCCTGGGAAGAGCAAGCCAAACCATATTATGTGATAGAGATGTTAATGACCAACATATCAGCAAACAAAGTGGATAATTTGTTTTGTTTTTGTCATGAATATGATTGTTTATTATTTAAACGAATGGATATTAACTATAAGCTAGATTTATTACCTTCTTCACATAGAGGACCGGAGAAGCCTTCTTTGCACTGGCATTTGTAGCTACCTAATATGTTAAGACAAACACCATTGTTCTGGCATGGACTGATAAGGCATTCATCAATATCTGTGGAAGAAATCAAGAAAACAGGAATGTCATCTGAGTGTACATTAAGATTCAGTTGCAATGTAATCAAAGTAACATTCTGTCACATTAATGAGTATTATCCTTGGTGCTGTTAGTTTAATTATTTTTCTTGGTTCAAATAGAAAATAAAATACTTAATGCTTAATAGGCCACAAGTCAACATTGCATGTGGAGGGTGCTACAGGCATAAATAAGTCAGAGGTCATTTCAACAGAAGAAATGTCCAATGCAGGACAGCATATGATCTTGACCCCTTGGACGATGGACGCATGTAAATGGAGTCACTCTTTCCAACAAGTTCTTTGCAAAGGATTTCCCTACTTTTCTCAAGGGTGTTCTTCCTTGTTTGACATGCACTTGGTTTTGTCTATCATTTCTTGTGTTAAAATATTATTTCCACATTTGAAACAGGATAAAAAAGGATGATACAATACAAGAAAGAAGTCTAGTAACACACAAATGTCAAGCAAGAGTGTTGAAAAATAAGTATTAAATAAGGAACAACAAAAAAAGTATTAGAAACTTGAATACAAAATGGAAAGAAAGTTACATAAAGAAAACAATCAAATCTAGGCATGCATGTTTTATTCAAATTTGCTTCCCACATGACCACAGCTTCATACTTTCAATTTTGTTATGATGAAACACACAAGCTATGGCAATGGTGAGAGTGAAACTTTATCTTTTTAAGTATAATAGCTGTAAATAACAACCTTTCTGCTCGATGGTAAAAGTTTACTTTATGCATTGCAGGTTTGATAACAGTCTGCCAAAATAGGATAGAAACTGTAACATTTTCACTTGCAGAAAGTTCACACGCACACATTTTGTATGTTACATCTATCATACAAATCTGTTAACGGTTTAACAATTCCAAAGAAAACCTCCCATGAGATTGGTGAATAGATTGGAAATTTGTGGATGGGTGCTATAGTGTTTATCACTAGATATATGTACTGCATAGGTATGCAATTTTACAGGCAAAGTTAGGTGGTTACAGCATAAGAGAGGTGTTTTGGTAAGGATTGTCAAAGAATGCAAGATACTTACCCATGTCACAATTGGATCCTTCCCACCCTGTTTCACATTCACATCTGTAAAAGTTTCCATAGTCTCTACACTGACCATGCACACAGGGATTGTCACTACAAGATGATCCAGTAGCTGAAATTACAAAGACAAAATGTATTCAAACTTGCTTTATATGAAAATACTAAACTCATCAAATTTCTAACTGAAATTTAACTTAGAAGAATTTTTATTTAAATAAAGTAAATGAAAAGAATTTTAAACTTAGGGCATAAAATGGTATGAAATTACAGGAAACGACATTCATAAATGCTAAAATACAAATCAAACATCTACATTAGATGTTAGTATTTAATAGATACAGGTTAATATTGAACTATTTTCTGGATGAAGAAAAAACAGTCAAATGCAGTCAAATGACAAGAAACAGGTCAGTATATAGTACAAAATCAATATTGTATATTGAATATTTTGTATATATTTTGTATTTGTGTATATTTGTGTATATATTTGTGTATATTTTGTATATTGTTCATTGAATATAATGAATATTGTATATTGCAAAACATGTTCATTGGAATAAACAAAAAGATTATTTTACAATGTTATCTGTACGAGCCCGATTTACAAACATTCATTCATAAAAGGAATTAATAAGAATTATTCACATCAAGTAAGAAAACTTACATAATTCACAAGTAAGGCCGGTGAAGTCTTTAGGACAGACACAGAGGTATGAATTACCATCAGGTAAACATGTACCACCGTTCAAGCAGGGAAGAGTCTCGCATGGAATGACTGAAGGATGAAAAAAGATGGATGTATCAATAAAGATTACAATACAGATTATAGGATATAGCAACAAAAGTATATGACGTCTTAATGCATAAGGATATCTATTATGTATTAAGTATAAGGGAGCCAGTGAATATAAGGGCAATTCTTCCATATAACAAAACCAAATATTTGGCCAACATTTAACTTAATAGTGAAAATGACTGTGAATACAAGCTTCAGATGTGAGTCTACAAAATGAGCAAATATCTATAAAGTAGGGGTGATATGAAGCGTGCATAAACTTTCTTCAAGCCGCACAGTACAAAGGGTGTTAGTATTATTTCAGTCAGTTAAAATGTATCACTTCCTGATGTAAAGATGCATTTTTAAGAATTTTCATTGTCTTTTTATTTTCTTTATTTTGTCAGAATTATTACGAGTAGAATGACACTGCTACTCACCAATTTCACAGTTAAGACCAGTAAATGTTGGTTGGCAGTGACAGGAGAAGGTACCATCCTTCATGGAACACTCACCGCCATTCAGGCACGGAGATGTTGAACAGGGATCTGATGATTAAATGGATCAAGAGAAGCATGTACTCATTGACATGAAATGTCACTCATTGAATGTCTTTCTCAACCGTCACAGTAAATTACGTTTAATTTATTACCATCAGGAATACAGTCAGATTAGGAACATTCTAAACCATGAGAGTAGAGAAAATAAAGCCAGATATAAAATGTTGTTTGTAAAAAGTATTCAACTAAAGGAAAGCAACCGAAGCATCAATAAAAACGTTATGATATGATTCAGGTCAGCTGCAACAAGACACAGATTTAGCAAAATTCAAGTCAGCTGTGAAAAGACAAAACAGTCTGAGCATCCACAATGAGAATTATTTATGAAAGTCAAATCTGACAATTTTCACACTGTAATATTTAATACCAGTTTTGCAGCATGCTTTTTTAGTCTCCCTTGAAAGGAAATATTTGAGAAATATTATAAATCTCATAAAAATCTGAGATTGTTAGAATGAGTTAAGAGAACTAACCAATTTCACATTGTTTTCCTGTGAATCCTCGTGGACAGGTGCAGGTAAAGCTGTTGATGTTGTCATTGCAGGTTCCTCCATTGAGACACGGTATGCTATCACACTCATTAATATCTACAAACAACAAAAATACGGATTAGTATTGCTTTATGGAGAAAGTAGGGGAAAACATGGCTGTCACTTTTAATTAATGGAATTCATAATTCTGGTATGAATTTTTCAGTGAAAATGATGTCTAATAATCATAAATGTTAAGGAGATTTTACTATGAAAACATCAAAACAAGGACAGTCAACGGTAGATTTATATATATTTGTAAAGTAAAGAACGGATACAAATTTCATAATAACGACTGAAATATTAAGAACATTTTCCTGCTTGGTAGGTAGAATTTAGAAAAGTGCAGCGTAGTTGACTCACTAGTGTCGCAGTAAGTGCCCATGAAACCAAGTACACATCTGCAGGAATATTGGTCACCGTAACTTTCACAGGTCGCTCCATTCCTACATTGAGACAAGGCACACGGATCTTGTATATCTGGAAATGAGAAGATAATAAATGCATCTTTGAGATGATGTGTTTCAATTATTTTCCATAGATTTTTGTGGCATCATATGGAGAGCATGAATCAGGGTGAGCTTCAACAATCACACTGAGCATATACACATTAAAGTATCAGGTAAGAACATATTCAGGTTATAGAAATATTGAAAGAAATGTGGAAAATTAAATAAATAAAATATAAACTTAAATTCATTTCTTTGGGTTTCTTTCCTAATATTTCTATCAAGAAAGGCAGATGAGGTACAATGAAACATGCTAATGATTGTTTGTTAAATAAGGTCTTAATGGGTAAGAAACAGCCATGACATTGCCAGCAGTCTTTTTTTTAATACTTTGCAAACCAATGCTTTAGAACTTCTTTGATGTTTAATACTGGTTGAACTAAGCACACACCATTGTCAATGATTCAAATATACAAATGAATGAAAGAGTCAATACAAAAGGTAGTCTGGAATTAAATCAAGATGTAAATTTCAACTCCAAAGAAATTTAAATGTTGTTCTTTTTTTCTAATTATTTCTTTTCCTGACTTATAAGGAAGAACCGTAATAATTACGTACAATATTCGCAGAATTCTCCGTAAAAGTCTTCTGGACAAGAGCATGCATATCCTGTGATTGATACATCTGTCAGAGTACATGATCCACTATTGGCACACTGGTTATAGTCACATGGACTTGAACCTGAAAGAAACAACAACAACAAACATCTTATATGCTGAACTGGATGTGTCATGAGACTTGCAAGCAGATAAACTACAAACAGCAAAGAATTATCACTGGTGTTCAAACTTCAACAACGGTTTTACTAATTTCATTGGACCTCCTTCCCTGTGACATAGTATTGTGTAATTGTACACTCATGCTTGTTTGAGAATAATTTTTAACATTAACCTTAGGAAAGTACTTAATAGTACTTCATAACCCTGCTAAAATGAGAGGGGGGAATACTGATGACCTTTGATGACCTTTGAGCTGTGATTTTAAGGAGACAGGAAGAGGTGAAAACTAGAAAACAAACTGCAGTTTTTTGTTACTATTTTATAAGTCAAGTATTAAAATAATATTAATTACAAATCATAAATCTTATTTACCACAATATTAAGTAGAGTGATATTTGTAAATGTTTAAAGCTTCTTCTTTTAATCTGATCTATTGATTATTACAATTCATCTCCATAATCTGAAATAACAGTTGATTTTATAATTTATTGACTAAGTCCAACTTTGCTTCAATATATTCTTGACCTGATGGTTGCAGTTAATGTACAATCTATTAGCTTTATTATATCTTTCTCTTACAGTTTTGTACTTGATGGACACTTCTAAAATATTCTAATAAGAACCTTCCAGGGCAATTATACTTCAATTTTGTTGTTATATGCTAACAAATCTAATACAGGATTTTGTTTCCCACATTCCTTTGACACGATGTCAGTTTATATATGCAACATATTTCAGCAATACCATTTTGCAACAAACCAATATCAAGGTGTACATATCTTTACCTTCCGGAGTTGATGATTCACAGAGTTCACCGGTCCAGCCTTTCGTACAGAAGCATCTATAAGATCCGGCTGATAGATCTTGACAGATAGATCCATGGAGACAGGGTGCACCATTACAACCAACTTAAATACAAATAAAAAATAAATGTAGAAAATTAACCTAACATTGAAGTTTGAAATCTGGATTTTGCATGCAAATCTAGAAGAACAGTGTTGACATCGTGAAAATAGTAACATGGTACTGTCATATCAACCAGTCTTCACACTTCACAGAGAAATCGATTTTTTTTATGCATATTTATATTGGTAATTACAAATTACACAAAATTCACAAGTTTTTTTACTACAGGACTATTTGGTTTCTTTCTAGACAAGTGTTACATTTCTTTTTAAAGGATGCCACCCTCAAGAACAGCAATGTGTTTATATCCCTGTGTTCTTGTAAATTCTTTTATTAAATTTGTTTGTTCATTTCCATTCCTTTATTATGGTTAATAGTACAGCTTGTACAGGTGATATATAAATAAGTGGGAAATAGTATTCAATGGGAACTAACATAGATGTGAGGTTCAGATAGATGACGACCCTGGGTAGAGTAAAACCATTGAAACGATAACACAGCAAGAATGGGCTGGAGTTTAGACAAGCTCATATTTCTTATGAAACATAACATTGTGAAAGATGAAATCTCTGGATAGATAGAAAGCAACACAAGCAGAACAGTTAAGAAATAGGCTGGAGTACACAGATATCGTAATCTGTGTGAGAGACGACCTCAGATCTCCGAGGCAACATCACAAAGAAGAAAGATAATATATTCAGTTGCCCCAGCAACAAGAGACAAGAACTGTGTGATTGGTCCCTTACCTGCCAGCTCGCTGTCCATGATCTCAATTGAGAAACCAGAAAGTGAATTCCTGGAATCTGAGATGAAGGTTATCCACACTTGGTGTCCCTTAGAGTCAAAGTTAGCTGGGATACCATCTCCTGATGCTCTCACAACCAGAGAATCCTTCTCTTTGGGTTGGTTACCGTCACCGGCCTCCAAGAAATCAAATTCCGATTCGGTACTGAAGTCTCTGAAGATGACCCTCATGGTGTGATCCGTTGTCGGTGCTGTGATGATCCAGCGACAGGACTGGTCACTTTTATATGGCATGGGGTAGTTTGGAGATGTGATCAACAGGGTACCGGTCACTGGCAGCTCTAGTTCCTCATAGCATTCATTGGCTTTAGAGGAAAAAATCAGGAAATCGATATATTTTAAATCATGTCACTGATATAATTCTGTAGGAGTCCAGGAAGGGAGTTGGGAGGGGGAGGGAATGTGAATGAAGAGTTTGGGGTCTCTGGGAAGTGGGGTCTCTGGGGAGAGGGAATAAAGAATAGTTGTTGATGTTGGTTGTTTTGTCAAAGGAATTCGAATCTGAATATTTGGGTTCTTGAATATTTGACACACAGTGAGACCAAGGTGTATCATTCACTGGTTGATCTAACATTCTGAGCAAATTTTTTTATTATCATTATTTTTTTATTATTGTCATGTTTAATGAGGGTAGTCCTGTTCAGTGCAGAAGCACTGCTTTCCAGAGGAGCCCTCAAATTACCTTCCTCTCTGGATATATACCATATTCTACAGGAAACTTTTTGCTACAAAAATATCATTGCTAAAGAAAAACCACCTCTCTCAGCATGTATGTAATAATAATCATATCACTCCCTCCTTTGTTACCACATACAACCCTGCTACAAATTTGTTTCACCTTCTTGTCCTATCTCGTGATGTTTGACTCACCTGTCTCACATAGCGGTCCGGACTGTCCCTGCGGACACTGACAGATGAAGTGACCGACCATGTTGATGCAGTGACCTCCATTCAGACATGGGTTGGCTAAACATTCATTGACATCTAAAAGAAGAGAAGTATAAACAAAAGATCGACTCATGAATGATTGAACGATTGATTATTCATGGTATGATGGAATGAATATTGATAAGTTTATCGTTATTCATGAACACAATTCAATCAGTACCCACTCTAGGAAATATAAATAGGAAGTGTTCTTGTTTGTGAAAGATATATCCATAGGAGAAGTGTGTTAGTTTTCCATGGAAATATCCAGGCTTACAACAAAGCCTACCTAGCTGTGGTAACAAGGTGCAATCAGTATCAAGGTTGCTTGCTGCCTCTTTTGAAATTTAATTGTCACTGTCTACAAAGGAGTAGATATAGTCCTTTCTAGGCAGACTAGGGTAATAAGTAGTCAATAGCCTTAAATTCCTATTTGGTTTTACTTTTATCTGTTACAACCATTCTGTATTATTTACAAATTTGCAAGAGCAAAGAAATTACAGTTAATTATTTACAAAAATTACAAAAAATTATACAATTTTTTTTTTTTTACAAAAAGACAGTATGCAAAGCAGGATACAACTTTTACTGTGTCATTATAATACTGCTTTATTACCTACTTTCTACTGGATTTTTTTTTTTAATTTCCTACTGGAATTTAAAATTTGTTGTAATTTTGAGGGTGAAAGCAATAAACAATTGATTACTATTTTACCTTCAGTGCAGTCATCTCCTGTCCATGCTTCAGTACATTTACATGTGTATGAATCCACTCCATCAGTACAAGTGCCTCCTCCACCACAAGGTGTTGAAGCACATTCGTCAATATCTTAAAAAAGACAAGAAGGGTTGGTCTAAGTATCTCTTACCACTGCCATGATTCATCCATTGTAACCGCATGTATGTATTTCTTGCTTTATAGATGGTTGAAGATTTTCATTTTACCTGCTATCCCACAAAATGAGTGATGTATAAATTACAAGATATTCTATTAACACGGGAAAAGGTCATGTCCCTTCCATCCCATCCGACCCTAATTATGCAACTTATGAAATTTGTAAAAATATTCTGCAAAGTTAGATTCCAATGGTTATCACCTTTATCAATACTAAGTTAAACCATTTATGTAATAAAGATCAACTTTTTAACAGAGATAATCTAGACAAGCATAAGTCACAGTTTTCTTTAGTTGATTCCAGATCTCACATTTAATCTTATTCCAGCTTTCCAATTTTCAAATGGTGTACTCTCATAGACAACCCCACATCTGGAGGACCGAAATTTAAATCCAGTCTTTGATAGAAAAATGAGCCCACAGTCTTGCACGAATGCAGGCCCTAAAGATCCTATGCTTGAGCATTGAGCACTGTGCTAGCCTACCCTGTACGTTGCTCAATCTAGGTATAGCAGGATTTTGATTCTGTGTGGCCCTTTGTTCCAACGAAAGACTTTTTGGCCCTCATAGAGGGCTTTATTGAAAAACTATGCTGAATACCACATTCTTCAAATCCATTCAATTAAGTACTGTTTATCCGCCATATGTTTATTTTCAAGACTCTTTCTACTCTGCCTTTATTATTTTACTAATTACTTTTACAATGCTAGACAATATCTGCCCCCTCTGTTAATGTGTGAATATCACATCCAAGTGCTCTTACCGAGTTCACATTCACATGAGTTCACATTCTTCAAATCCATTCAATAAAGTACTGTTTATCAGCCATTTGTTTATTTCAACACATTTTCTACTCTGCCTTTTTTATTTTTTATAATTACTTTTACAATGCTACCCAATATTTGCAACCTTTCTTAATGTGTGATATCACATCCAAGTGCTCTTACCGAGTTCACAGAGAACTCCTGCAAATCCAGGTGGACAGTGACATGAGTATAATCCATCTTCATCACTCAAACAGCTGCCCTGGTTCCTACATGGGACTGTCTGGCAATAATGAGCTGAATAAAAATGGCATCAACATTTATTTATTTACTTGAGGAGGAAATGCTTTAGAAAGACAATTTGAATTATTAATGTATGGCTCCAGAAGTACCCCCCCCCCACAAACCATTCACATACATACACAGTCACACACTCTTGATGTAATGTAAAATCTTGCTGTAAGGAAAATTGGTGCCAGTAAGTGATTTTATCAGAGACTTGAGATTTTATTTTGTAACTGTCTAGTCATTATGGATCAATTATGTAAACAACGATCTGCACATCACAAAACTGACAACTGTTAGAAATATTTTAAATGATAAGGCATTCTCTTCTGTACTAAAATAGCCCAACACAATAAGAGACTTTAAAGTAACTATCATATACAACTGTTCCCCTTTGTAATTATAATCTGTGGCACAGATCTCACACCTCTTCCATCATATATTAATTAACTATTCTTATATAATATTAACTAAACTATTATAACTAATTATAACTATTATAACTAAAATATTAACTAAACATAAATCACATACATCATACATTATCATAATGCAAGAAATAATAAAGTTTCTGCCTGTTTTCGTTTAAAAACCAGAATTAGTGTGATGGCTGATTGTTGATATTAATTTTGAATTTTAAGGAATGATGTTGATTAGAATGTCAAACAGATTCTTATTGGAAAACGAACAAATGAAAAGAAAACTTCTGATATGAAGCTGTTAAACACGTCCCACCGGACGCCATCACTCGTACAGACGACCGCAGAAA
>JAAAKB020253917.1:0-10657 GCA_010014835.2 Apostichopus leukothele | reverse complement strand
ATTTATACAATTTTTTTTTTTTAAATATTCCACTGGCTATTGTCAATATTCAGTCTATATTGTGGATCAAATTTACAAACCAGATTGCAGTGTTCAAAGCGTATCACAAAATACGTTGACAACTCCTTAGCAGCGGTTAGTTTAATCTACACTCATTTGTTCTTCGCCTGTAAACATTCGGTAAATCAGGTCCTACAGGTGCCAGAGGTGAGACTGACTGGAAAGTGTGGTCGTTCGTAAATACCCCCATTCTGAAGTATTAACATCATTACTCTCTTACACGTCTCACATACATTTGAACGGAGCGACACTACTACGATTGTAGGAAACCCAACCTACGGGACCTTCCCGAAGGACCTGCTATCATCGCATATCTAACTGTCGCTTCCGATGAAAGAGTGTCAGCCAAGTTGCAAGCGACGTTGAAGGTTTCGTCTAGCAGGCACTCCTGCAAATAATACGTTAAAAGTAGCTTGGTACCTAATACAATGGGTTGTAGCTTTCTCGTGGTTAAAGCCTTTCTGCTGTTCTGAAGATGAGTGACATTCCTTGATATGATGTCTCTCGAGGCCCCGGTAAACGGCGATCTTGGGATAATGAAGTACTGGTGTCTTGCTTATGGCCATCATCCTTTTGAGAACCAGGGAGTAATAGCACGCGCCATGCTATGTATGAATAGTTAAATCATTCCTCCCGTAATGCGCAATGAATAGAGCAACACCGTCGTGCCTGATATATTGTAGCGCAACATTTGGTATACGAAAATGGGTATTTGTCACCCCAGACGGAATTTTATGATAATAAAGCCAAGCCCTACACTAGAACACAAAATATATTTCGACATATGGTTATGGAACTAATGGTGGCCATTATTTATTTTTAAATAAAGTTAGGACTGTACTTTATTAGAATCACATACAATTATGAGCATTTTAGAGCATACCGCATAGTTGTGTTTATTTAAACAAATTAATGATAGCTATATATCATTCAACATGTATTTTAGCATTACGCAGATGTACCAATAAAAGTGATATCGTGATCGCTATTACTGTTTATTTAGTACCTTCCAGTGAAAAGCAAACATGAACCTTGATACTTATTTATGTAAAATGTGCATTACCCTAATACTCACCAGGTAACGTCTCTCGTTTTTTAAATAATTATTGCATATTCTTTGTCATATAGACTTGGACTTTTATTCGTTGTTCAGTGTTTCTCCTATAAACGATAGTGCGGATTAAGAAGTCGTATTTCTTTGGTTTGTACGGTTTATCTCTCTTTATTACGTTTTTTCTGCTTACGTTAATAGAAAGCTTTACAGTAAGTTTGATAAAATGCGGGTATGGTTTATGCTATCATACAACTACTGCGGTAACACTGGGCGATTGATTTCAATCTGTTTCTTTTCATATTTTTTTTACACAATGATGTCAACAATTGTCTCTAAATTACTGTATTGACACAGAGAAACACTTTGGGCTCATTTTATCTTGATTTTTGTTACTTCTTTGTTAGCGGAATTAACACGGAAGCGACATGTTAACTGATCAGAAAGAGTTACCATTACGAACATTCGTGTATACTTTCAATAATGAAATAATTTACACTTTGTCGTATTTGTAGAGATTTGTTGTTTATTGCGTCGACATTACATGCCGGTTAAACACACAACAATCTACGGAAAACATCAAATGGAACTTTTACAGTATCATATTTCTAAACGATTTAAGCAAGGTTGTCAGCATCTGTATCCAGGGCCTTGTGTAAGAGAAACTCATCATATCAACAAATGATAGGGATATGTTAAACACGTATACACAACACAGTTGTTGTAGCGACGCCTTTAATTTTGCAGTGAGTTGTTTCGTTGTTTTAACTCTATGATTTAATTATGTAAGTTGCAGGTATGAATACAAATATGAAGGAGTAGCACCAAAATGTATACCAATATATTTGCAGTTACAATGCACCTTAACATCTAGCGCTCTCGGTGCCGTAAGATATCAATGCTTGTGCTATAGATCAATAACGAATGAGTTCATCCGAAGTACATAGATCACAAACACACATGCTCCATGATACGCATTGAGACGAATAACGCATGCGACACATAATTAGCAGAAACATGTTGTAACGCACTTTTCATCAGCTCTTCCGGGAATTAATAATGCACGCATTCCATCGTGATACCATGTGAGAATAGCACAAGCATGCCTCCATTGGTACAAAAAATGAACAGGTTAAGAGTTCGTAAGATCGTAGTACAAAAGCTGTATAAGGAAGTGTTCAAAAGTTGGACAAAATAGCGGCTAATACATTTGATATCTTTTTCTATACCGCACGCTTCCATCAGCTGTACCAGAAATTAATGACGCGTTAGACAGTGATACTATGTAGGAATAGGACAAGCATGCCTTCAGTAGTACAACAAATGCAAATAAATTGATCGTAGTACAAAAAAGCTGAATCATGAAGCGTTACTTCAGTCGATAAAGATAGTGGACTAAACATATGTCATATTATGTATTTGTACCATAACATTTTGGAAGGTTAGGGTCTTCCTGATAAAAGAAAATGAGTATTAAATGACTCATGGAATTAATCTGGACCTAAACGTTTAAACGTCATAAACATTACTTAACTCTTAACATAGTTGTTACAATCAGGCCTTCGAATTGGTGAAACCGTGATATAATAAATAACTGTCCCACACAAATCATTATTAACAGCACAGATGTGTAACATGCCATTTTCCTCGAGGGCCCGTCGGGATAAAGCTGTATAACACAAATTCGGTGTGTATAATATAACGGTCGCTTGAGTTTATGGTAATTCAAATGGATTCGTGGATCGGTGTAATACAACATTTCCGAGGAGATACACCCACGTATACCTTTTGTCATGTTTATATCTTGCACAGGATACAATCATTTATTTAAATAACCTTAAACCCCTTTGTCATTTGTCAAATTAGGCTGCAGTGCGATGCAAAAAAAACTTTCCTCACTTCAGTAAGGTAACATTATTTCTAGATGGAAAAACCACACAACAATACTCCGGAAAATTCATAAAGAGTCAAAACACGTAACCTAGAAGAGGTCAATTTAACATATGCATCGAGGAGCAACTAGCTATATTGAGCATGAACATTCCCACGTTTTCAAAACGGATAGCTTTCCCGATTACGTTTTCGTTACTCATTTCAATGGTAGATGAACGACCATCAAAAGGCTCACTTTACACTTTCCGGAATGTTTGTGTTGGTTACAAATGAACTGCTACCTAAATTACTGCAAACTGCTATAATGGTTGAGTATCTCTCTTTAGCTTAAGCCAAGTTTCTTAACAATATATTGCAATCAAACGTCATAGAACTGTTTAGCTTACCTTACCTATGCTATCATATGCCAGATACAGTCATCTGATGTGAATAATCAGGTGTTTCTATAATATATTAACAAATAAAAGAACGTGGTTGCGTTAATGAAGGAGAAAAAATCAAGATTTCTATATAAATATATATATTTCACGTTTTCTTTCAAACTTAAAGAAGAAGTGAAATAGTAAGTACAAATTACGGGTCATTGTCAATAGAGTCTGCAGTTTTACATTAAATACAGAAATATCTAATTATTTTTGAGATGATCAACTTTTAGTATTATTAGGCTATCTATTACTGCTATAGGATTCTAATGTCTTGATTTCAGTACAAACTTTGTCAGAACAAGATTGTTTTTTTTTAATTTATTTCTGGTAAACTACTTTGTGTCACATGATATATAACAATGAACTGTAATAGCAATAAACTTATTACGTATAGTCCATGAATTATTTCAGTAACACCGTCGTGACCGATACATTGTAGACCATATCTTGGTATATGTTACCACGTATTTGGTAAAATAGATATTGTTATTTGCTAGGATATAGTAAGTAGATATTTAACCTTACATTAATATTGAAACATTTGTTTTAAATAATATTAAATCTCCTAGTTAGAGGAGTGCTGCATATTGAACGAGATACTACCATGGTTCTGAGCCTACTCCTTCCCCTCACTCTCATCACAACACCATCTTGATGACACAATAGTACTAAATCTCCCCTAATTGACACGAATGAGCGTTTTTTTCGAACTTTTCCAAGACGGAATTGTTTGATGATAAAGGCAAGCCCTAAACCACTACGCAAACTGTATATTTAAATCAGTGTTACACTGCGACATAATTGTATGGAAAGAATTGCGGACACCACTTACTTTTACATAAATTTAGGTTCGTACCTTAATTGGAGTAAAACGTATCACCATAAATGTCTTGACAAATACAAAACCGGACCATCTTAATAAATGGTGAGGACTTTACATCATTCCACATATTTGGTGTATTAAACAGAACAAGAATAGCTGTTTACCATTCAACATATGCGTTAGTGTTACTCAAATCTACCAATAAAAGTACTGTCGTGTTGGCTATATCAGTTCTATTAATACCTTCTAGTGTAAAGCAAATATGAACTTTCATACCTTCCATAATTTAGGTAGACAGTATATTAGGTCAACTCACAGCGCATCGGCGCCATTTTATATTGATATTGCACTCTTTATCAGAAAGACACGGAATTTTATAACTTCTCCAGTGCTTCTACTATATATTACACTAAATAGTCTTATTTGTACGGTGTGTACGGTTTATCTTTGCTATGTTTTCAAAACAGCATGGCAAACAATCGCTGTCTAAAATGATTGCATACCGCTTTATATATTTCAACCAGTTAGGGGTAACAACGTCTAATATGGAATTCGTTAACTATTCTTACACACAATTACGCAATGAAGTTACTATAGCTTTAAGTTCTGTATAATATTGAAGCTGCAGGCAAATGTATTATTGCTCTATTTATACTTCGAGGCAAATTAATCTATGGACATAGTTTTATTTAGGAATAGTTCTAACTTATCGAGAAGCAAAGTCATGCATGTCACACATACTTATACAATTAATTAAAGTTAATATTTAACACGCATATTTCATTCATGTAAGACAAACCTTGACTTCATTGAACATGTTATAATAATCAAGCACATTGTATCAGTTAGAAATGACAACGGACGTTACCCTCAAAAGGTTAAGACTAAAGTAGTTGAACATGAAATGAAATTGACAGTTTATTATTGGCATATTACATTAGTGCTTTGAAAGCTAATTGATCATATATATTTTTAGATTCCGAGAAACATGTAAGATTAACAAAGAGACAACACGCAAGTTGACTGCGAAATAAAAATAAAGAGAAGCCGAAAACAATATCTTAACCGTTAGATTGAGGCCCTTGTTTGATGCATTGTGTAAGAAACATTGCCTAGCTACTAAGTAAACAGGAACTGAGAGATAACTTCAAAGCATTACTTTACTAAATAGTCCAAATAAGAAACAAAAACACAAAAATGAATGTACTGGGGGTTTATCTACAACTCTACTAAGAACAGAAATGTTTCTTCTCTAATTAATAAATTATCCGTAAATGAAAACGGGAAAGATCATATCGAATCATAATTGTAAGAAGTCATATAACCGTCTAGATAATTGCTCAGTTATAATGGTTCTTATTCGATGTGACATGGTTAGGCTTCCCGATACTCTTTCCTAAATAAATCAACAGACCAGAAGCGTCCGAAAAAAATACAGAAAAAGTGTCCTCAACACATAGACAACATTTTGAGCTAGATCCACTTTTCTCAAGATCAATACATTAATTGATATTGTAGTTGGCGTTAGATATTCCATAGCACTACGCAAGACATTTCATTTACTACCGTCATCAGGTAAATCTAGGTCGATGTTATTAATAAACCTTTTGCGCAATGAGTTTTGTTTCATCCTCTAAGCATCGTAATATGTTTCCATTTCAGTGATGTATGGTCGCATACAAAAAATTTGCCAGTACAGTGACATCTTAGCAGTCGGCACAAATACAGCCGTATTGTTCTTTAAAGGTGATGACGTCACGAACCCATGTACATGATACTTAATGAAAAAAATATGGCGTAGGTTAGACAATTTCATGTAAGATAACCGTAGCAAGACCCTACATGATAAATGTGCATGTGAATCCTACACCCGATATGGGATCGATGTTGGTTTCTTTCTTTCTTCTATCCATCCCTTGTCTACTAATCCCCTTACATCTATATCTTTGTGTTCACCATGCTCATTAACCTGTCTGTATTCTATACGTGTTTTTGTCCCTTCTGTTACTATTACTTGTCATTTAGCCTTTGAAGAAGATCCTGCTAGGATCGAAACGTCAGGCCAACTTACTTTCACACATTTTCCTACACAGGCTCTCTAGTGGATAAGCAGTTTGCTAACAGTTTTATTTTATTTTGAACTCAAGTATTGAAGAACGTTAGGCCAGAAGCAAGTCGTTTCGTCAAATAAAAGTACGTAAGCAGCACATATTCAGTCACATGTTTGTAGAGAATTACACGACGAAACTATTCGCTTTTTATTTCTCCAACAAAAATCGGCAGCACGAGATCATACGGCCCATATGACTCCTACGAGCTGGTATAGCGTTTTCCCATCAGCAGTACAATGTGCACTGTTCCATATAGCCAATCGAAAAATTGCGTACATAACAAGTGAAAGTTCGTATAGCACACAGTACAATTACACAGTATGCCTATAGGTTACGCAACACTGTGAGAGGCGGATTAGAATCTCGGAAACTTGATACTTGCGGTACAGTACCCAGATCCGTATGCTGTTTATAGCTAAGGATGAGAATGCCACATGAATATGTTGCCGCTGTGAGAAGAGGGCAGCATTGTTTTTATTTTTAAATGGGGGAATACGTTGAGACAAGATTAGCAATTTCCTAGCTGAGAGTGTGCCTTTAAATACTTTGTTTTCTATATTTTGTTTTTATATTTAGTTATACTTGATTGTTCCTGAAGTGATTCCGGTTGACTAAAGCTAATCAAATCAGACATTCTTTGGGACTAGTACTATTGCCAATCCCATATGGCACATGCATACTGATTAATGGCAAATCAAACCCACAATGCATCTGTCTCTTTATGTTTAGTTTATTTTCTTTCTGGCCTCTTGTCGATATTGGTTGTTAAAATACCTTCATCTTGTCATAATTTTCTACCGCAGAATGTTTTTAGTAAAGCTGCTGGCTGCATTTGCAGCTAACTTTTATCCTCCATCCGAAAATTGCTTTAAACGGAAATAGATCTGAATGTTGTATCAATGGTGAAAGATGCATATACCTTGTCGGCTCTTTAAAAAATCCCCACTCATCACACCACATCTTACTGTGACAGTTGAGGATTCTAACATATTACCTAATTTGCATATAACAAAAGGGGGCTGAAGATGGTATTGTCTTCAACTGGTCAGACATTAGCTGGAGGACACTTTTGCTTTTTGGTCAGAAAAGGACAATTTGGTAGAATAGAAGCCATTTGTTAGTTGAGAACATAGGCGTAGGAGCCCAATTTGATATGGGGGGTTGTAACAACTTGCACGAAAACTATAACAAAACTTTGTCACGAGCTCCGATCGCGTTCAACATGATAATGTGCATATATCATATAGGCATGCATCGGTTATTATATCGCATGCCAATTACATACAATCATTTGCCATGTTATTACCATTCCATATTGGTTATAATTTTTGGGCAAGTCATTACAATCATAATGATAATAATAATATGAGTTTCACCATTGAAAAACACATTGCAATCGATTTTTCTTTCAGTAGGTGCCCGAAAAATTCTCAGCATATTGCCTGAATTTTCACAAAAATATTTGGTTGGGGGGGCTGCAGCCTCCCCCTTCAAATATCCGCCTCCTACGCCTATGGTTGAGAATGCAACTCATTGTAAACTAAAGGCCACAGTCGGTGTGTATAAACAATTGCAGCCAGAACCAGAGGACCATGGAAAAGAGCAAGTAACTTTATGGCTAGAAAGGGATTAGAACCAGACACCGACAGATCCCGGCTTCGCATTAGTCTATTCGTAAATAATATTACCTTTGCGTTACAGTTAACATATTCAGCGTTTTAATATGTTGTGGACATGACATACAATCAGTAGGCAAGGATCGTTCGTAATTCTTTAGGATAAATTGTTTATTCGCTATTTGCTTTCCGTACTTCGATATCATGAAGATCTGAATTTCGCAAATTTTGTGATACTTTGAAAATGCATCTGGCAACAGCCCGAATGGATGTCATTCTCAGGGCTGGTTTAACTGAAAATGTCTTAGATTTCTGTATAATATGTCAACAATTTTATCCACAAATAATGGATCAAATAATGGTTTCATGAAAAGTGTTTTTGTTGATTTGGATGTTAACTTCAAACAGTTTTTGGGTGGCTGAAGTTGGTCAAAATCTTCAGGAAAAACCCACATCCTCATAGCATTTTTATCGAGAAGATCTGAAGTTTTGCAAAATTTTGTGATAGTTTGGAAATGCATGTGGCAACAGCCCAAACGGATGTCATCAGGGCAGGTTTAACTGAAAATGTCTCGTAATCTGTACAATATGTCGATAGTTAATCCAGAGAGGAAAAGCATCTACAACAACAAAATCCATTTCTTCTAGGTATAGAGAGATTTGACAACTAATCAAACATTCCAAATGTATCAGGTCTCAAGGATAAGTCAACAAGATGATTATAATAGCCTAAGTAAAGCTTTTAAAGAGCATTTGCCCAGATGACATCACAGACCCCCTACTGTGATCCAACTACCTAGATTAGTTGAAGTTAGAGGCAAGACATTGAGATGGACTAGCAGTGTGGAATGTTTTTCTCTTCAATATAAGTCCCACATTATCACCAGTTAATCCTTTAAAGGGTGTGAAGACTCGCGCAAAAAGAAACAACTAATGCCGGTAATCTGACCTAGTTTCAAATGAGGTGTAACAGATGTGTTAGACACCACCATCGATCCCAGAAAATATGCACACAGCTGGCTACCTTCGGTAATTAGACACTAGTGTACAGTCAGTACATACAGCTGCGGTCAATACCCACAGCACAGTGAACAAACGATACAGCGATGGACATCTCAGGTCCAGCTAAAGATAACACGGTATCACGTTTCATTACTGTCTGCATTTTGTAGCGACACAAACAAAACGTCACTTGCAACTTACAGTTGCAAGCAACAGAAAGTTAACTTTTTCAGATGGCCGCAAGCGGTTTGGGGCTAGTCTTCAATGCCTTTAATACATGATTTACAAAAGTTTCTGGGCTAAAACGTTTGTAAGAATTTAATCAATTGGGATTATTAATATTAAATAAAAGGTCAAAGGGAAAGCTAAGGGTAATTGTGGTTCCTTTACTTAGCATTTTACACATATTCACCTGATTGATAGAACACATGCACACACACACACACACAATCACATAGATTCCCTCTGCATCAGGCAGGGAATCAAAAATTAACACGACGCATTAGCGCCATGAATTGGGAACATTCTCCAAACAATGCTCAATATGTTTTGAAGTTAATTAAATCTAGCAATCAAACAAAACATTTTGCTAATTATAATATTGAGAAAAAATGGATCCAAATTGGCCAACCCATCCCCTCCGTGGTACGATTTACATTTCAGTGTTATTCTTTGTGTTGACTTTTCAGTCTGACATAGTGTACAGAAGATCATAAATTGAAGGAAAGGATAAAATGCAATTTTCTTTGAAGAGTATGTTTGCATGATGTAACAAACAACTGTAGAATCAATACAGTTTATTTCCTAATCAGTTTATCCAGAATAAAGCAACACATTTCTATAGCAGAGCTTTCGATTTCTTTTCGTTTTTTTTTCAAGCTTTTTCTCACTTTTTCACAGATTTACAATACATCCTCCAAATCTATAGTTTCCTCTGAAATTGCATGAGATCATTATCAGTTGCCAAGATCAAATCAGCTCTCTGGACAATTACAGAATGGGTGCCTTCTGTACATCAAATAGAGGGTGCTATTTCACATTACTTCAGAACTACAGACATGCACTCCAGAAAGTGCAAGGTTTAGTATGGTTATTATAGTACTGAACACTTTTGTAACTGACATACAGTACATGCACTGTGTATGGGTAATAATCATACGTAGTTGGATTGTATCCAATACTGTGACATTCCAAACACACTGTTTGTAATCCCTAGAGTAAACATGTTTCAGGGTTTTCTGATATACCGTAGTACAAGGTAATCAAAACAGGATACATAAAGCAAGCTTAAAAGGCTTTTAACTGATGAAACCTTCTCTCTAGTGCAGAAGCTGTGATATAGTGGGACCTGATGGGGTTTCTGATAGGTAGATTGGTTAGGATCAAGTTTAAGAAACTTGCACTTCTATGTACACACAAGAGTGATCATTGTGTGGATGGGGATCCTTCTAGTTATACCGACCATATAACTCGACAGTCCACGACCTACCGGTCCCGCTCCAATGTCTGGGTCGTGAAGGATTTTTAATCGGTCCCGAGATCATTTCAGAAATCCACTGGAAACTTTTAGGATTGCAATTGTCGAGTCTTTCAAAGCCTAGACTGACAAACTTGTTGGCAACTGATGCATTAGCACACGATATTCTAGTGACATTGTAATGATGACCTCGTTCAGG
>JAAAKB020253907.1:0-10661 GCA_010014835.2 Apostichopus leukothele | reverse complement strand
GGGGGGGGGGGGGGGGGGGGGGGGGTTGTCTTATTCTATCTAGTTCCCATTCCTTGATCCAATACTTTGTAATAAACTAAGTTTTTCTTTCCCAACAATCATAGTGTTTTCCATTGCTCCCTGTTGACTACCTGCTTCCTGATGACCATACCACTCACTCTCTCTCATGTCTGGAGAGAGTCTTAGTTTCCAGTCTGTACAATTTATATAAACTGTTCTAAGCAAACCTTCATGCCAGCCAGTTCTTGCCTGACAATACCTACAATGTTTATTACTAGGAGAGGCATTAGAATAATTAGCTAGATAACAAACTTAATAAGCTATAAATTAGTTACAAAATGTTTGCTGTAGGCTACGAGTTTCATTTTAAGGTACAGTAGTGCTAGGTAAGTAAAGTGCTAATGCAATCTTTATGTTTAACCTGTGAAACCTCAACTGTGCACCTCCTTGATCTGATTAAGTACATTTTACTCTAGATCTGGGAGTCCTTCTTGGAAAGCAGTACCCATTAAAATAAGGCTTTTGAACCCTGTGGTTTTGTTGTTATGAGAATGACACTGCACTTTTTCAGATAGGTCAGAAATCAGACTAATCTAAAAGGGAAAGAAAAACATTTCAGGAGGGAAGTAGCAAGTATATTGTGGTGGGCGGTTAAGTTTTGTCTGAGGTATTTTCTGATGATGTCAGTTTTTACTAAGGGGGGGGGGGGGTAGCAGGGGAGGACTTGTTTTTTTTTTGTATGACTAGTTTCTATTGTTCTATCTACCACTGTTGGTATTCAGAGAAGGTGGGCAAGTTTGTGGTTGGTTAAGTATAAGGAGGTTGTTGATTAACAATTTGCACATTGGGAGTACTGGTATTACAGTTTAGTGGGAAGGAAGAGATATGGAATGGGTATTTAATAACTTTAAAGACAGTGTTTGAACTTTGTGGTTCAAAGGCAGTTGGCCCTATATTTATAAAGACTACAGAATGAAAGGGTTGTAAGAATTACAAACAGATACTGTTCATTTACACTCTGTATCTGCATGTTAGAATGAAATACAAATTACAGTGCCCCAACATGTGGATAGAAACAGATTTGAATGATAATAAAGTAGTTGTAATAGGTCAGGTCAGTGATGATTATTAACAACCAATAGATGTATGCTATAGAATCAAACTAATCGCAATGTTTTTGTAGGCTTGTACAGTACATGTATTGTACAGTATATGCATTGTACAGTATGTATGTATTGTACAGTATGTATGTATTATACAGTATCTATGTATTGTACAGTATGTATGTGTTCTACAGTATGTATGTATACTTATGTATGTATTGTATAGTATGTATGTATTATACAGTATGTATGTATTCAGTATATGTATTATACAGTATGTATGTATATACAGTATGTATATATTATACAGTATGTATGTGTTGTACAGTATGTATGTATTATACAGTATATATGTATTATACAGTATGTATGTGTTGTACAGTATATACAGTATGTATTTTATAGTATGTATGTATTGTACAATATGTATGTATTATACAGTATGTATGTATTTTACAATATGTATGTATATACAGTATGTATGTATTATACAGTGTGTATGTATATATATATATATATATATATATATATATATCAGTGTCTATGTATTGTATAGTATATGTATGCATCATACCTAAAATCTTTATAATTAAGCAACGTCTTTTGAAATATGAAGTAAGAATAACTTGAGAAATACATTAGCAGTATGTCTTTGGGCTTGTGTTTTTGTTTTTTTCCAGGATTTTAACAGATTCAGGCTAAGGTTTGTAATACACAGTTCTGTCTCCCTATACTGATGCCAACTATTGGTTTGAACACAAACCTTGCATTGGTTTGTTCATTTGGGATTTTTTCTTAGAAAGCCTCAAGTCTAGTATGTCATAAATAACAAAGAAGTCAAAACAAGAACAACATCATCACCAACAACAACAGCAATAAAGAAGCATCTAAAAAAAAGGAAAAAAAAAGAAGAAAAAAAGAAAGCTGGATGACATTGTACAAGGCATAAATATTTTTAACCACCCCTTTGCTTGGCCTCAATTCTCCAACAGCAGTAATTCACATGGAAGCTGTTGCCCATATGGAAAGGACAGATTGCTAAATTGCAAGATAGCTTTAGGGCAACTTGAAGCTCAGTCTGATGTGGAATTGCATACTGGTTGGTGAATTCCTCATAAGCAAAGAATCGTCCCTTGAAATTGAATAGGGGTACTCTACAGAAAGTTAGATTATAATCTATAGGAAAGGATTTATTTTGGGTTGACTTTGACAGTGTATTTCTTGTCTCCTGTCCTGTCATCGTTGCTTTAATGAGATCTGTTTTGAAATATGGTGGTTGTACGAGAATCGGACATTGCAAGTAATAGCTGTAACGTCAGCCTTGGTCGCTGAAATGTTAATGTCACTAACAATTATGTGCGCTTTGTCAAAAGTGGCTGGTCTCTCTGATTAAACCTGAATAATCCCAATCTTTAGCTGTCAGATACTTTGGATAGTTATAATGAAGTCCAATCATGTGATTTGGGTGACACAGTTTCCCTCGGAGAGTCCAAGATAAACAATGTTGGAGCGTCAAGAATGAATGTTTGCCCATGGCAAACTTTTGATGGCAGTCTAATAGCCGTAGACGACCAAATTCCTCGTTCGGACAACCAAAACCGGCTGTGGAGGTTGTCCGGAGGAGTACTAGTTGTTTACGTCAAATTCAGAGATTGCATTGTAACTAAATACCCCCCCCCCCCAACTAAGTAAAATGATAAATTGCTGATCACCTCCAGTGCTGGTATTCTATTCACCAACCTAAACATCTCTCCTACAGTTCACATCCTACAGTGACTTACTACACTGGTCATTGTTAATTTGTTATACATGTTTTTGTCGGACAACCAAATCTACTGTTCAGACAAACAAAATTTAATTTGGCCTGGTTGGCCGAGGTACGACCAGAAAAAATCCTTCAAAAAATTGCCCCGTTGGCCGCCAGTAAAATTGGGTCCTCTCTTGTATTTGTGAGGTTTTTACTGGAATTCCTGTTGGCACCTTTAATGCTGGAGACTGTGAACTTTGACCCCTGGCATAGCTTGTTATGGTTGTTGCTCTGGAGTCAATCAAGAGAGATAGGGTGGAGATATGGATGTTTAGAGTGGATACATTAATTCAGTCATCTTTAACCACTTCCTGAGCTCTTGAACCATTTCATAATACTTTAATACTTTAGAACAGGGACATCCCATTAATCACAATTTTTAGCAAGCAGCAGTTTTCAAAAACTTATAATGTTTCTATCCAGTTCCTTTGAAGTACTACAGATTATAATGTCTTCTTTTCACATCTTGTAGTTTCTGATAAGGTCCTCTTGTCATTGTTCAAAGTTTCCTTTTCTTGTATTTGCCACCTGCCAAGTTGCAATCTGATAGCTGCTTGTGCAATCCATGAATTATGTTTCCTTTGTTAATCATTAATAAACTTTTCATATCAAAAATCAAAGTACAACATTAAGTAGTTGTTATAGTATAAGTTACTCTGGTGTTTCCTGATGTATATTTTCCTCAGACTCCTTTAAAGTATTAATGCTAATGACCTTTAACCTATTGAGATCTCAATAAATACCGATATACATGTTGCCTCCATGTTAACCATATTGTAGTCGCCATGAAATCTAGTTTAATTTCAGTACATACTGAATATTCATAAAGTCATTCTCGCCTTTTTCTCTTGATCAATTCGTAACTTAGATGTAATTCTCTTTCTAGTTCAGTTTAATTATAATTCATAGTCAAGTGCTCTCCCTGGTGTATATTGTTATGAAGATGATGCTTTCTCCCCCATTTCATATTTTCTCACAATTCTCATAACAAGACTTTATTATGTGCTAGAGGGGGCATCTTTATCAGATTTGCAGCACATTTCATGAACATTTGTCTTAGAACTGCCAAACTTTACAATCGCTATCACCCAAGAGTGTGGTAGATTTTTTTTGGAAAGTATGTATAAGATATATTGTTTTAGTTGTTCTACACCAATCGCAAACTGAAATGAAAAGCGCTGACTGAAAGTACCGTATCATAGGAAGGTTGCAAATTAATTTGAGTTATTTTCTTCATTGCAAAAGCGATGAATTGAATATTGTCATAATCAGTTTGTTGTTGAAGTTGTTTATAATTTGCTGGGAAAAAAAATGTCGGTTTATGGATAGTGGGAAAGATACTTGGTTTTGATGATGTTAATGAAAAAGATGTTGGTTGTGGATGTAGTCATGGATAGTATCTATGCGTCCATGTTGTGCATAAACATAGATGATTGGTTCAGTTTGCATAGCACAACATAGAAATCTGTTTATGCGCTGTGGATTATATATTAAGACAAAAAAATGGCCTCAGTGATATCATCACTCCTACTGTACCAGTGCTTCAAATGCATAGCCTTTCATCCCCTTCAGGCATGAAGACTGCAGTCACAAACATTATTAACTTGTGTTCACAATTTTGTATATATATTGAAGAGCTGAGTCATTTTGTTGAGAAGATCCCTGAGTAAGCCTCTCTACATAGCATTATTGCTGTTGACACTTTGTGTGGCAGATGAGTGTGTTAAAGGTGGCATTGTAGCCAAGAGAAGTTACAATGGCTGTTAGATTTAGCCTAATGTACTTCTCAGCAGCAAAGGGGGGAGGGGGGGGGGGTGGACTGCAGAGAAGGAGAACATCAGCTGTCAGCTGTTGTTTAATAATGGGCTTTAATTTTGTGAATATGTTTAAGTTATAACATGCTGGTGGCCTTGTTATTTGTGCTATGTTCTCGGTTGATTTTTTTTCTACTCGTCACCACGGTGTAGATAAGAGGAAAGGTTATGATTTTGTTTTGTATAATTATTTTTATTATTATTGTTTTTTCTTTGAGTGTTATTTGGTGAAGTAAAACCTCAACTTAGTGGGAGTTGATTAGTGTTATGTAGAATAATTGGAACAGTGGAAGATGGGTTCCTTCGATAGGTCGAGGCGCTTGAGGTTGCTCCGTTGCTCTCATTAACTGGTTTTTGCTTTATTCTGGTGGTAACGTACCAGATGATGTTAAGGAAACATACTGTACGGTCTGTAAATGATCAATTAATTCGGCCAATGAAAAACTAAAAGCATTATATTCAATTTTTGGGACAAAAACTTTACATAGCACGTAAAATCGTCAGTGAGACCAAAAGGGAAAGTAAGTCAAAGGAAGTTAATGATTATTTAGGGTGAAGATGTACAAGTATACTGCAGACAAACGTAGCATACACAATGAAGTAACTATTATGTATTATCAAAATTAAGATTATTATTTTTAATTTCTAGAAAAATTTAGCCATGTTGGTCTCTTGTCTGAGCTAGTATATTTTAATGGAGTTTGAAGGTGATACTGAAATTCCTTAATGATGCAAATCTCCTCCCCCCCCCCCCCCCCCCAAAATTCCTTTCAAAAAAAAAGTTTTGGAAAAAAAAAAAGAAAGAGATTTTTTTTTAATATTTCCATTTCTTTCTTAAACATGATGATACAATTATGGGTGTGGGGTGACAATTTATTTAGAATTAACAGGATGCAATTCAACTGTGTAAAACAATGTTCTTGTGTGGAAAGACAAAATCGTAAGGGATGTCCTAGTTCAGTCAATAATGTTGGAGATTCATGACCAAAATCTCCCTCCCCCTCCCCTCCCCCCCCCATATAAATCTGTATTGATATATTTTGGTATCCATGGGATGTTTTAGGACTCCACTTTCAAACAATGAGGCCGTTTATAGGTCCTCTCTGTGAAAGATGTTATATTCTGTAATTAACTTTTCTAAGAAGTCATGTCTAAAAGAGGTTGTTTTCATTACAGGATCATCTGTGGGACTGTGGAGAGATAACATATCATTCCCAGGTACTATAAAAACAGCTGGACATAATAATGTTAGGTTAGCAGGGTAAGGCCTTCTGCCATGCAAATTACACTTTGAACAGAATTTATATTGTAAACGCAACCCTTAAATGTCATAACAGATGTCCAAAATCGGGAGATTTAGCCCTTTGAAAACAATCAGATATCACTGGGCTCCATTTTGTCAAGGATAAACAGTGCCAATGTGATGAAGGGAATTACTCCTCTGTATGATTTGGTAAAGTAGTGAAACTGTAGGATAGTCTGCTTGGCAACACTGAAGAACTAGGACAGTTTCTTGTCCAAGTCTCCCAAATCTACGAATTTGTACTATTATGTGCTGGATCACGAAAACAAGCATATATACAATCTTGTTTGATCATAGTAGTACCCTCCCGGGAGGGTGTTCCTGAGTTGAAAAGTGCCTTAAAATTAATCAAATTTTGAATTTTATGAGTAAAAATTTGCCAGGTTTGTGGTGAAGATATTTTTTGCTGAGATTGCTGGCATTCATGAACCAACTGCAAACAGCTGCTTCAAACTACTTTAATGAATCCTGAAGAACAAAACCCTAAAAAACTATGGCTGTAAAGAATTTGTAGCCAGTCCAAAATTGATTCCATGTGTCCTTTTTAAGCATTGAAAAAGAACCAAAAAACACCACCCCAAAGTGTCATTCTGCTGACTGATGTGTTTCATCATGTAAGGCTATAACTTTGTCGCCCTTTAGTTTCATTCTTCACCGTTTGAATTTCAAGTATGTCCTGGTACTGTTGCAAGGAAAAGTCCTGGCAGTTGCATAATTACTTTCCACTTAAAAACACAGCAAGACATATAATACCTATATATGTGAGTCATCATTAGGAGTGCTGGCTTGAATTGTACAATGTAGCAACAACGTTGGTGATTGCTAACTTGAAAGTGGTTGAAGAGACTGCCAGAGATTCCAATTTTGTTCAATCCCTCGTCACTCCTTTAATTTGCGGTTTGGGAAACTTGGCACAATATGGCATTGCAGAAAACAAGTTGGTCTGTTTTGTGTTGATAGCGTAGAGAGCTAGGTAACTGTAGAGTCTCTTTGCGCCATTAATTTTCCTGGGGTTTACATTAGTAGGGAAATGAATGTGCAGAGGTCTGCATTGCTTGGCTTGGAGGCAAAAGAAGACAAACAGCTGGCCCTGGGGGGAAGTAAGAAAGCTTTTCAGGTCTTAGAAAAGGAGCTTGCTGGATAATAAGTTGGTTTTAAATTTCAAAGATTAAAGGAGTGCAGGGGGCATTTTGGTTTTAAAGGAGTTGGAAGTCTACCCGAGGAAGAAGGAAGTGTTCGTTTTTACAAATTTGCTGTATAATTTTTAAAGCTTACTCGAACGATGTGGTAACTGTGGCAGCATGTGTGTCAGGTAATGTGCTATTTTAGTTGGTAACTAAGCTTCATATTAAAAGTAAACAAACTAATGAAGGTTATTTATATTCATATTTGGTTTATCTTCCTCGACTATTTGTTTTATTTGTGTGTTTATTTGATATTTAGCATTATTTTGAATTCCAGTCTTTGATTTCTTCTGCTTTGTTCCCCGAAGTGCATTATTTATGAATGTAATTTCAGGATATGATTTGAAATGCTCTTGCAAGTTCTCTTTGTATCGCATGGATGAGGGGAGACATGATTGAGGACATATTGAGAGCAACAGTCTGAAATTCTAGTTTCATATACAATTATCTATAACATGTAATGAAACTGAAATAATAGTATATGACTCTGATATAATTTGAGTAGTACTCATCTAGGGAGCTGTAATTTAAAACTTTAAGAGAATTCTTTTTCATGTACCATTTGTCATCACAAAATACCATTAACTTGATTTATTTCACTGCAAAATGGGTTGCTTGTCTCGACAGATCTCTCTCTGCATATATGCGAATAATTCAACGAACAATTGAAGCGAACAATTGAAGCAAATAATTCAACGAATAAGCGAATAATTCAAAGTTCTGTCATTGCATTCTACACAGTTATTTTAAACCATTAGCCCAAATTGTACAATGTTGGCTATATATCCATTTTAGTATAGCAACCCATATTGTCACTCTTATGTGGTAATGATCTCTATTTTGTGACTTTTACTGTGTATATATGGCTAATTAAAATGCCTGTCAGTGCTGTAGCAATTTCCCTTCCACAATATAGGCAAAGAAGCAACAGATGCAATCAAAATAATCACCAAATTAAATCTGCAAAAACGAGCATTAGCAACAAATGAATGAAGTCATTGCTGAGAGATAACTGCATTCAACTCAGTTTTCTTATTTCTGGTTGGCAAGGTTAAAAGTATCCAGATGTTGTTGTTATTATTCAGATGATATGCTCCCCCCCCCCCCTCTATCCCCTGGCATGTATACATGCATAATTTAGGATCTGAGGGGAGGAAATACAGATGGCTGGCTCAGAACAATTAAACAGCCTGTTCTCAGATTATCAAAGGGTTTTTGTCTTTCTGTGGAAGGGATAACTGAAGAATTAAAAAACTTGCTGGAATATCAATGAATCATTCTAAGAAATGTGTTCTCTTGAATGAAAATAAATTTGAATAACAAACTTAAGTCTCAGAAAATTATAAGCCTTCCTGCCACAATGGTTACGTTGTTGATGAACTGCTCCATTGAAGCCATTTGCATGACTGTTGTCACATTGGGACAAATTGAGGTTTCGATGAACGGGGCCACTTCCTTGTAGGCTTTGTGTCTCCTCCTGTGAAGTCGTTAAGTGACTCCAGGGGGATGGGGAGGGGGGGAGTTGGGGGGCAGGAAAGAGCATTATTTACTCAAAATGAGATCGTCTCTTATCAGACTAAAAGACACCAACCCTCCTATTAGTTCTCACCAAACGAAAAGTAACATTCAAGTTTAGAAACAACTCTTTATAAATATCAAGGCGATTCAATTGAAAGTATTTTTTTCAATTAAAAAAAAAAACTTGTTCTTCATTATTTCAAATGAATATTGACAAGTCATGCAAATGACATTGATTATCATGAATATTAACAAGTCATGCTAATGATATTAATTGTTATGGGATGTTACCATTAAGTAGCAAAGGGCAAAACAAAGGGGAGTACAAGCCACTGAAGGAGATGCTTTAGATTGTCTAGTATAAGAAATACCATTGAACTATATGTGTAATGTTGTAGGTGTGCAATTTCATTGTAAGGTATGTGGTGATTGGATGAAGGTCAGCTATATCTATATATATGCTAGGACGACAGTCAAAGTATAACATAGAAATTTGCCGAAAAAGATTCAAACAGAAGCCAGACTCTCTCTTTGTTCATCTGGTCCCGATGTTCTTGCTCTTGACAATTCATCTTAATTTATACCTTTTTACACCTTTAACTCTTAAAATCACTGGGGTCTCTGGAGGGACAAGGTACATATCTTTTTATTTATTTATTTTTGTTGTGAAGCTTTTTGATGTGAAACAGAAGACAATAGATCAGCCTGCTACAGCCTTATTCCCCAAAGTACACAGCTTTGACTGCCATACTAATGTACACTGATATGGCTGGTAGTGAACATTATAATTCACAAACAAACAAGTCGGAGAGAATGACTTGACAGGGATAGATAGAAGCGTAGTCACCTGGAGAATATAACCTTTGACCTGAGTCACCTGACAGCTGCTATGCCAGTACTTTATTGAATACACATCTGTTTGGTATTGATGGTTAATTTTAACTACACAAGGTAGCATAGGAAGTGTCACAGACCTACACATACTACAAAGTTTAACCAACTGCAATTTTATTTGGAGTCATAAGGTTGTGTAATATTATGGACCAATTGCAAAAAAATTGCTTTTGAAGTTGGTCTGTTGTCGGTGAGATTGTTGTTGGGATCTTCGTGATAATGTCTTCCTTGTGGGTACAGGGGTGGAGGGGATCAGTGGGTACAGGGGTGGAGGGGATCAGTGGGTGCAGGGGTGGAGGGGATCAGTGGGTGCAGGGGAAGAGGGGATCAGTGGGTAAGGAGGTGTAAAATGGTACAGTATGTTTATTCACTTATTCTACTGATGTATTACCCTCATTTACCCATCTCAATATCCATGCGCTCTCTAAGATCTACGTGCATACTAAAAAATCCCAGAATTATTTTACGTGTGACTTCCAAAGACTTCTAAGTTATGTCCATTTGAGTGTCCGCAGACATAAATTTGTCAGGTCTTATTGCAACATGTCTTGATTTTGTACCTTACGCTATGGCCTCCCATACTTCCTATTATCGTCATTTGAATAATTAAGCTGAAAACGTCTTATTTGGAGCTTCTCATGTATCCAGCGAGATTATGGCGGAGAGCTTGTTAGGAGTAATTGATGCTGTTTGTCCCTTGATCAGAGTGGGCAGGTTTTAGTAGAATTAAGTGGTGGTATTGCTTGCTTGTGTAACTCTCTGTGCTGAATTATTCATCAAACACTTTCATTAAAATGCTCAATGCAGGCTTGCAGGTTGCGTGGATTTAGTCATCGTAAGGTGTTGACAGTGTGCCCAATTGGATTTCTTTTGCTTTTTGCTTTTACTTTATAGGGGAAATTGTCCAAAGTGGAAGTTTTCTGGGAAGAGAGCAACGTACGGGGAGATGTATCGAGTTTTGTGCCAGTATTTCATATTTGCTTACCTTTCAAAAATGTATAAATTTTATACATGGATATATAATTTGTTTCTAACAGT
>JAAAKB020253896.1:0-10661 GCA_010014835.2 Apostichopus leukothele | reverse complement strand
GGGGCTATTGTCCCATTTCCGGCTTAGGCCCATATTTATTACAGCGTTAGTGCTGACTTTATCGCATGAGTTTCAAATATTTAGGGTCCCAATCATCTTCTGTGAAGTGGGCAGAACAAACTTTCACATTCTTGCCATGAGAAACTCCTGGTGCGATGAAGTCTTTCCTGGTTCTCCTCACAAATCGTATCCAGAGTTTCCGATATCTCTCACTACTTTTTCCGCTTGGAAAATTGAAAAAACTTATTGTAGAGTCCACATTCGTTCTGTTGCATCCCCCTACAACGCAATTTCTTGGCATTTTGCTAGTGGTTTAGGTTGTTTGTCGAGTCCAATATAGAGTAGGTTGCAACTAAACTTACACACTCAGTGCACACAGCTGAAGTACACTACGCCGAGCTCACTTTGTTATCATCATAATGACGTCACAGATCACGTGATCATCATATCGCTTTTCGCGAAAAGCCCAATTTTTGTTTAAAAAATCAACGAGTTTAGGAATTTTTTTTCAGCCTTTCCCAACATCGGATTGACTTGAATTTTCACATGTGTAAAACGGAAACCAACTAGAATACTCTTGAATAAAATCGTGTTTTTTCGTCGATGCTGAAAATCACTATCGTTCGTCTTTAATTTAGCAGCAAATACAGGAGTTAAATGTAGTAGAGACTTACCTCTTTGAATTACATTGCACAGTTAATCTTGTTAATACTGCGTAAATGCTTGCAACTTATGTCCTTGGGTAAATATGTTGCCTCCACAAGAAATGACCTCCTCAACGTTAAATTACTATATATATATATAGTATAAAGTAGTGTAAAATATAAAGTAGTGTTTGGAAGTGCCTCAGAGCACCGTCCTAGTTTGCATTTTAATGATTCTTTATCAAGCAAAGCAGCCTATTACAAAAGAAATGCATTTAGAGTTGTATCCAGGAGAGAGTCACAATGATAGGGAGACAGAGACAGAGGCCCGTGGGGGGGGGGGGCGAAGAGAGGTTGTCTACAATCTTGAATGAATAATGAAAGGTGAATTTATAATTTCTGTAGGAAGGTTTCTAAATCCTTTCGATCGATTTCATAATGACACCATTGATACATTGGAGCGAAACAACACTCGAAGTATCTGAATCGCATTAATGTAAAATGCCCCATTATGCAAGCTCATCTGAAGTTATGAATACAATATAAGTAGCACGGTTTAATCCTTAGGAGGGGTCCCTCTTGGAAGTGGTCGATTGTAATATACATTGGAGGAGAGCAATGGTTGATGTTTAAGATAAATGTTTTCTTTTATGGAGAGTGCTACCGTTACTCAGAGGTTATTGTCTTCTTTATGGAGAGTGCTACCGTTATACTCGGGAGTTATGTTTTGCTTTTGCGGCATTGTCTGTAGTTTTTATCGTTACCTTAATATATGAAATAAATTATTACGTAATAGCTTGAGAAGCTGAATGAGGAAAAATGGATATCTAGCAAAACAGAGAAGGAGAGAGAGGGAGAGGACGATTGTGGTGGTATAATGGGGAGGAATGGGGAAGGGCAGGAAGGGGGATGCCAAAAAGACCTAGGGAGAGAGGGGGTGTTTTTCTCAGAAAGAGGAGAAGGAGGCGGAGAGGAGGTACCAATGTCAAAAGCAGAGAAGTTGTGGTAACGGAATGTATACTTTAATGACATGGTCATTTTTCAGAACATGTAAATATGACGTTTTTACATCCCTCTGTACCCTATTTGGGTTTCCAGTCCATCATTATTCCCATCTAAGAATTGCTATTGGAGTGTTAAAAAGCACAGGAAAATATTCAGTGTTCTGATAAAGGGTTTTATTCGTCTTTTTGTCAATTTAACTCGTAAATAATCAATTCGTCCTTCCAGAAGCAGACTAACACAATATTAAAAATTAACCCTACCCTCCTTTTCAACTCACAAAAAAAAATATATTAGCGCAACCTTGCGTCTCTACACACATACTTAATAAATTATAGGCTAAATATACCTCATACAGTCTGCATCATTTCACGTGAAACCTTTTATTTTTTGCTGGGGGAGGATCTTCACACGCCCATACCCTACACTGGCGTCAGCTTCAACTGCCCCAAGGTTAAACCCCACTCCTTTTTAAATCGTGGATCCGCCCACACAGTTTTCCGCTAAACATGAAATACCCAATAGTTACTTCACCAGTGCAAATAAACTTCATATGACATAACATGAGATCACTACAGACGCTTGTAGTTTAAATAATACAAAACAAAGATGAAGAAGAAGAAAGAAAGAGAGAAAAAGAGAAAGAAAACACTGCACCACATATTTGTTGATACTTTCATGATAAGTTCTTAAATCAACTATAAAAAGGAAGTTTGAGATACTCATATATTAAAGCAACTAATATCATACGATCTTTCTCATATGGTACTCGAGGAATGAGATTTGAGATTATATGTGCTTGATAATAATTCATGTAATGTCACAAACACATCGATCACTTACAATTTTAAAGCCTCGGCTGTGATTATATGTTCAAGTATACTATGCCTGCACACAGCTAATAAACAAACGCTGAGCCTAATTCTGCATCAATATATTTGGCTCCTACAGTGTATAACCTGATGCTAAATACTGCCCATGGTTTATGATAACTTTGTTAGCAGATCAAACAGTGTTATTTTGTCTCCCAATTGAATCATCCCTCCAGGATGACATTATAATTATAAATTTATATGTTAAGTTCTTTATAAGACAACTTTACCAGTCCAATTAAGGTAGGTTTCAAATTCATATTGAGCTCGTAAGGGAATTGACCCTTTTAGCACCACAGAAGATAAAAATCATCATGTGACTCACTTGCAAGATTTATCACATAAATACTTAGAATACATTCCATCAAATCAATTTGATCATTGCGATTACAATTACACAACTGACACGCTCATTAACAGCATATTGTAATTACAATAACACAAACACGCTCACAAATCGCATGTTGCGGTGCATTATCACAGTGACTCAGTGCTTCAGAAGGATTCCAATATTATCCTGACGACATCATATTTAACCGAGACGAAGAAGTTTCTTTATAGTGTGCAAATCAGTTATCTACGGAGGAAAATAATATTGGGGGTGGGTGGTGCAGCCCAAATTACTTTTAAACTGTTAAAGGAACGTACCAAACATTTTAATCGTGATTATATCGTATTCCGAAAAAGATAGCAAGATGAATTGCCCTTCACATGTTCTCGTTTTCTTTTCTCTGCTCCAATGTCGATATCCGGTGCCACGCTGAAAGCGTTTCCTCTCATGAAGCCATTCAATTAGCTTAATTAACTCTTCCAACACACCCACCCCAACCACCTCCACCCACCCCAACCACCCATTAAACATCATATCTTGAACATGATTTGGATTGTCAGAACACCTATGAAAGTATTCTTCATTCTTTCGTCAATTGTGAGGAATTTTAACAGCTACAATTTGAGGGCAAATATATAGTGATGACTTTTTAACACCGTCTGCATGAACTGCTTGTTGTAAACGATACTTTATAGGATGTCCTTTTGTATTCAGTCGATGAAATATATCTTAAATATCGTAATGCAATATACGAGTACGTATAACATTATAACAGACTGTCATAAAAAAAAGGATCTTATTGTGGTTTCCACGTTAAAAATACAACGTCTTAACCGCGAGAGAATCATTTACAGTGCGATATTAAAAGTTATTCGAATTAAATATACTGCAGTATTCTTTTTTATGATTTGACATAAAATAATGTTTAATAAAATCGTATAGAGTTTATTTCTTCAGATATTATTTTTGGCAATATTTTACATTAAAGAAAACTATACGTGAAACTGAGAGCTTCGTTTCCACTTCAGTAGAATTGCTTTTATTTATTCACTCAAATTGCCAAATGTCTTCATATTTCCTGGTTGATACATCACTCTTGCAATTAAGAATAAACGTGGTTGTCACAACGCCAAGAGGCTGGTGTATATATGTGTATTAAACTTATTTATTCCGTATAGCATTTGCTGTGTTAGTAATATAAATGATTGATGAGGCTAAAACGAATATGTCAGCTTAGATTATGGCTATACACCGGATTAAAGTCAAAATGATAAATAAAACAAAGCAATATCGAGAAACCTTCAGTTTCAAGAAAACTTCTATGCAGAATTTTCGTAATCATGCACAGAGATATATAGTGAATTTTTTTTCTCGTTTTTTAGCTGCAGCTGAAAGAGTGTTTGAAAACGACTGCCGTTTCGTCATTTTTTATTCGATTTGGCTGACATTTCGTGAGTGGTTTGTGTGAATTATATTTTCATACATGAGATCATATGTTATAAATTTGAACGTCATTTGAGGTCACGAGAGGTCATATTCTGAAAATATAAAAAAGGCTACTCCTTCCAGAGGTTTTGTCCAAATTTGCTGAAATGTTGTGGCTATAACGTTTGAATGGTTGGAAACCATAGTTGTTCAAGAAATGAAATTTTGTGGTCATGTGAGGGCTCAAAGCAGGGCCTTCTGTATAAAGTTTGCAGTTGTGATGTAGTCTTGGACAGCTTATAAGTTGACCACCTAGTCCAACTATATATATATACATATATATGTTACGATTAAGTCATCCATGAAACCACAATATAGTTGTGCACTCTGGTTTAATATACGGGGCTATGCATTTTTAAGTATTCAAGAACACAACATAGCCCTTTATATCCTTATAGCCTTTTGAATTTAAAAAAAAATACTTCAATCTTGTATCATTGTTCATTTTAATAAAAACCACTTATTGCATTTATCTGTTTTTCAAAACAAATATTTACAACTTTCTATCATTTTTACAAACTATATCTGCTAAGAAGAAGCATAATGCAAGGGAAAAGGGAGATGGGAGGAAAGGAAATGACACCGTTATCTCGCGTATGTTTTACATTTTCGCATAAACAATGGATAAACTGCTCAGAAAGCCAACAATAAATTGCTCAAAATAGAAGCTTAGCTGAGAGCCTGCAGCGTTGCTGCTCTTGTTTTTGATGTTTTCATATTCTATATAAAAAATTTTGGAGTTTTAAAATCAGTGGTACTCATGTAATCACTAATGGAGCAGTTGTTTTTATGACGTCATTACCGTATTCAATATTCCTATACAGTCTTTAATTTATGCATATCCTTCGAAATATCTACGGAACAGATCACTCTTCATCTCAACACAACATTTTGTCTCGAAATTAACATTTTTATGTTCCGTTTTCATCTCAATAACTTCTTGGAGACTCCACGGTTGTTTTGTCACAAGGCCTTGGTAATGTTTTCGTGAAGATAAACATACTGGAACCCGTTTTGTATTCGTCTTACAGTTTAACTCAAATCAGTTTAACCTTTTACAAAATTACATCAGACTTGTTATAAACAGTTGGTGAGGCTTGCGGCGATTGTGTGTCTGGTTATGCGGATCCTCCCTCGTTCTTAACAAAACACTTGAAAGCAACTCCATCCTGCGCTCGACTCGAAACATATGCTAATGAGAAGAGAAGAGAAAAACCATTTGCCGCATCAACATGGCCGTACAGACTCAAGGCAACCATCTACTGGATGTAAGAGAAAATGGTTTAGCTTCAAAGATATGATAGTTTCTCTAAAATTATCCTAGACCGAAGACAAATCCATTTACTTTAACTTGCAGCTGGTTTTCTTTCATTTCTAAAACTTAATTCCACTTCCCAACCTAATCATTCCCCACCCCCTCCACTACCCCCACCACACACACGCAAATTAAAAGTAGTTACTATAGCACAACCTTGTGGGTATATATACCTAATTGATATCTTAAATATGCCCCAGAATGTACCATTTCACATCTAAACTTTTCATTTTGTCTCGGGGAGGGGGGACCCCTTGCAGGCCCGCCTTACATGGAACCCACTGGACCACACCCTCTCCTATCTAAATCATGGATCCGCCTTCCTGTTACTTCTCTACAAGTGCGGTGCATGGGATTAGGCTGAGAGTGCTCAATACTGCTTTCAAACATATTTCCTAGGTTTTTAAACGCCTATTGCGAAACTCGTTTGTGATGATGAACTATAGCAATCTGTTTTTCTAATCATTATACCAACGAAACGTTAAAGACATAACTCTTCAACTTCAATTTTAAGAAAACTGCGTTTCTCCTGCAAAACACATGTACAAGTAAATATTGTAAAAGCTAGAGGGCCTTTTTTCGTCAGTTTTTTTTCAATTCGCGAATCACGAATCAATTCGATTTTTTCTCTCTCGCCCAGATAGGTTTGTTAGATTAATGTTAGCTAAACGTTAAGCACACATGAACATTGATTTAACAAACTTATCGATTAATTGGAATGGTAGGTGATCATCGGTTTAAGCTAATTAGCCGCTGCACTTTGTACTGCAAAATCCTCAGACTCAACACAAATGTTTGTGTCATAAACCTCATTTCCTCCAGTAACTAATCAACCTACTCAATTAACCGCTAATAATACTATGATATATAACGTCCTTGGTAAAATGGCAAATAATAACAACAGCAGGTAATTATTTTTTTCTGTGAGATTTTATTTATCCAAATGAATATCTTGAAGGAGTGTAATAATATGTGGAAGTATAACATAATTCATTCGAGATATATAATTGCGAATAATTTGCGATATTAGCTTAAAGCAACAAAAAAAAAGACTTCATTATCAGCAAATTGATGTTTGTACAATGATTGTGTATTACCAGTCCAAATATATACACGCAGTGTACACGTGCATTTACAAATAAAGGCATAATATGTCAAAGAAGAGGAAATGATATTAAACAAAGTGCGATTAAACGAAGGATTTTTACATAAATAACATAATTTATATTTGAAAAAAATGAATTTACCCTGTCCCTTTTACTTGTATACCCTTTACTCCGAAATATATCTTCTTCCTTTATTTTTTTACAGAATATAACAATACTTTTTTTTTCTAAAGAGGCACTCAGTGCAATAGGCACGTACTTCAATTGTTTCCTCAACCATCATCCAACGTTAATAGGACTATTGATATGAGGTTACCGTTATCAACTCAGTCTTGGCTAAACTGAGATCCTGTCGAGAGAGAGAGTGCTAAGGGGGAGTGGGGTGGTGGGGGGGGGGTGGCAGTCTACTGGGTCCAAGGTTACAAAGCGGGCCATCTGAAATATGGGATGAGGAAAACGTATTCTCATTTTTAATATATACATACCAATATATATATATAATATGAAGGAGGATAGGGGAGGGGAGGGGTGATAAAATTGTCACAGAGTCTCGATTTGGCTCTTGAAACCCACTAACTATACACTCAGTGTATATTATACTTATTATTATTATTAATGTTATACTTTGGTTGCAGTTTGTGTCACTCCTCGAATGTACTATGTGATTTCGACGCAGATAGAACAATGCACTTTTGTTCTGTTTTAAGTTCCATGCCTATTATTAGATAAACAAAGACAAGGTCTCCACAACATTACCTTGATACTTTGCCTAATGTATCTAAACTCATTCAAATGTCAGATACAGAAATGTAATACATACACAATAACAAAACCAAGCAGACATTATCGAGCTCACCCAGATGTACGCTGACTAATATTGCACCATCTACCTAACCTATTAACCGGTAAACATTTTAGCACTGCGCCCCCACTAATCCTCCTCTTCCTTTCGAATCCACCATTCGCGAAGTATAATTGTATAAGCCTATTCTTGTGATCTTTTCTCATCGTTTGAAAGTAACAGAATCTTAATCTAGCACCGTCTTTGATGGGTGAGGTTATAAGCATTTTGCTAGAACATTCATCCTTCAATTTAGACAGTTTTGTGAATGCAATTTTAGCTCTATATAAAGTGGAAATGGCTTATTACATCTCGCATTGAGTTCTCCACATAATGATAAGCAGATTTGAAGCAATGCCTCATTAACTAGTAAGTGGGTTAATCTTTTCAGTACTATTAGCTATTCACATCTCAAGTATCATCAAATACTCGCCAGGGAAATTTGGTTCAAATTTTCAAATAAGCAAAAAACAACTCAGAAAAGGTCAGATATTTGAATATAAGATAGGAAACAGATCAAATATCGCTTCTTCTTCTAAGAAAAGGAGGAAATTAGATAACTGGTTGATTATACGAAATATTTAATGACATAATTTATGCCAGAGGGAATCCTTCCATATAGAGTTTGAAACAAGAATTTTTCGGCCTATTTCGGTTGAGAAACTGCGTAGATAAAAAGCAATATATGTACATCATAGAAAAACAACTATACGCTAAAAATTTAATCTTTGGTAAAAATACAGCAAATCATTAGGTTGCCATGACATTTGTTTACATTTGTTGGTGAAATCATAAGGACTTGTTGACAGTTGTTGGGGATCACAACTGCTACCACAACTGTTAACACAACTGCTAACCCTTTCTGAAAATTACAATAAACTAAGAAGCATTACAAAAGAATATAAATATCAGTTCTCTCACGATATGTGACCATGCATTAGGTGGTGCTATTTACTTGCTTCCTGCTTTAATATTACTGCCACTTTGAATCAAGTCCAACATTATGTCGAGTTTGAGATGTTTTGTGAGGTTTTTATGTTTGAAATGTTCGATAGCCTTTATTCACTTCACTTCTCTCTTACCTGTCTCCTACAACACTAACACACCTTTCCGAGTCTACCTAGACGCCACTGGTATAATTTTAGCACTGCGCCCCCAGTGACCTCTCCCACAGGTCACCGCGCACTCTCTCTCCTTCCGAATTTACCATTCCGAAGGAAAACGCGTGTTTTTATCATTCTATGTAAGGAATCAGTATACATGTTATATATGACAATTTACATGAAATGTATTTACCCACTGCTTTAAATTCCCTGTTTATCTTTCTAACAGTATAAATGAAAACAGTCAGTACATTTTACACCTGCCAATGGCATTAATTAAGTGCAAGTAACCAAGTCATTAAAATTCATTTAACGTTGAGCGTTCTCAATTGAATTCAAATAACAGTTTTAATACAAACATAACAGAATACAAACAACATAACAGAATACAAAACAGAATACAAACAAAGTATAAAGACAAACAAAAAACAAGGAAAAGAGATACACGTAGACCCGATCACCATGATGAATAATGAAGAAAATATGAAAATTAGAAAAAATCAACTATTGTTAATCAAGTCAATGGCAATGGCAAGTTAACGGCCGTAATACTGATGAAATCCGAAATAAACATAATATTTATGAATTCTAGGGGGAGTGCAGTACAGAAAATCTGTTTCTGGTTTTGAGAAATAAGGAGTGAAATGACAAATTAGTTGTAAGAATGATTCTTGGTGAAATCAATACAGAGGAAGAATAAGAGGAATTATATTGGACAATACCTCGAGAGATTACTCACAGGAGATGTGAAAGTGCTGTTAGGAATGGTACATAATATGCAAGATATACGGTTGTGATTCCCTCGAGAAATATGAAAGAAAGATTGAAATGATGTTTAATAACTAATAGAGTTGCCATTAGAACAAATATTTGTAAGAAAAAGGTTAAAAACGAAGGAGTTTTCAATGAGAGTGCACTAGACATTTCTCTTTAGCTGAGATCGCAGTTCGATCAAGTTCAAGTAAGTTCGATCAAGTTTATCGTGTGATTATAGAAGACGTTGTTCGCGATATTTTGCCATCAGTGATAGTGAAATCTCGCTCGAAACAATTCTTTAGATGTTTTAAATTTCTAGGAAGAATGAATTTCTTCAGTTTGGCCTTTTACATGAAAGAAGACTACATATATGAATCTGTGTTATAGTTGTTAACGTTGGCAAACGGTTGCCAAACACTGCACCAGAAAATAACAATTCGTTTGCCCTCAGATGGGTGATGTTAGTTTGCAGTTAAATCAATCTGCTAGAAGATATAAGCTAAACCAATCGTTTGTCTCATGACGTCATTCTCGCAACTCGATAACACAAAGGTTTCAATTTACAAATGTAAAACTTAATCCACGATCTAGGGTGATACGTCATAGTCCAATCAAAACAAGAAGAAAATAAACAAAAATTGAGTAGTACGAATTCACTTTTGACTAGAAAACTCATCAAAGAAAGAATGAAACCACTATAATGTTATACATGAAGTACATGAATTCATTAGTGGACATAAGAACGCGGTAACATGCACTGTGCCGCTGTTATTAGCAAATGGACGTATGATTCAAGCTCTAGGAGAGAGGGGTGAGGCTGAGGGGGGAGGCTAAGGGGGAGGGCAAAATCCTCATCAAATATTACACCTGTATCGATTTGTCTAGAGTTTATTACCACAAAAATAATTTACTATTTGGGGCTCGTTCTTTTAAGAAATTTTTAGTGTCAGTTTTTCTTTTCAAATAACAAATTAGTCAAATTCAATTACTACTTCATACATTCATTCATTCGTAAATATAACTTTCTGCATTGTTTCACATAGATTATTTTTCCAATGTAGGATTAAGTGTAAGCTTTTACTTCCATCATTCTTATAGAGAGTGAATGACATCAAACTTATAGGGATGTTGCAGTGTTGTAACATAAAATATTGTCAAGTTCATTTTCACCTCCCCCCCCCCCTCCCCAGCCCCTCTGCACCCCCC
>JAAAKB020253886.1:0-10662 GCA_010014835.2 Apostichopus leukothele | reverse complement strand
GGTTGCATATTTAAAATAAGTTTCTCTTGTAATATGCTTGGATAGATACTAGCTTCTTACACTAAATTTAATGACAGATAATTAAATCTTGAGAAGGTTTGCTGCTATTGAAAACAAACATGAATGCTTATCCTAGAGCTACCCTACTTTCATAGTCTATGTACCTATGCTAGGCTACTTTACATATAAGAATCAGGGCTAATATAAATTATTGTCTTTAACTGTTGAGGGTAACTGGCTAATTTATGCCATTTTTGGATTAAAGTACAGAACATTGCACAAGTAACTAGAGCAAAATTTTATGAAAAGTGAAATACGATTAAGAAATTCAAAGAAATTCAAAAAAAATATTGTTTAAATCTGTGAAATATCCATTTTAGTTCACAACTTTATGTTTATTTTTATTTGTATCATAGATAAAGATTGCATGTTCTGGTTTGACAATTTTTTACAAAAAGAACATAAAAACATGAAATGTCAAAATGCATAAAAACTAACTAACAATCAAATGGTTGATTTGAATTTCGTGAATTAGTTATTCTTTGCAAAAAGGACTAATATACTGCTGTGATTTGTATTGTCTTACATAACAGGTCATATTTGCAGGTACCTTATCATACCTCAGGCAGTTAACTTACCATCACCAAATTGTGGCAATTGTAACCCCAAAATGCAGTTTTAACAACCAATCAGTTTAGGCTGAGCACTTACTTGAACCTCCAGTCTGAGTTGCTCAATCTTTGCATTAGCCTGCTGAATCTCCTCTTTCAGCATGTCCCTCTCGTGTAATAGTTCCGTCTGTTCGATGCTGATGGTCTCCCCTTCAGAGTTGGTGGAGCCTGCCTTTAAACTGGTTATCAGTTTCTCCTTGGAAGAGAGTATTCTGGCGGCTTTCTGTTTGTAATCGGCCAACTCGTTCTTGGCTTCCTCCATGCTGTGTCTAGCTGTTTGGAGCTGTTGACTCAGTGCCGATGAATGCGCTGAGTTTTGTATATAAGAATTTGGATAAATCATAAACATAATGTGATAGTCTGTTGGCTGCTTAAGTAGACTGTTTAACTAACTTGTTGGAAATTTGTGAGAACTACATCCTCATAGCATTTTTTGTTTGAGTTTTGCTAATTTGGTGAATTATTTTTTGAATGCATCTGGCAACTATAAAGTCAATGATTTCATCGTAGAAATTGAGCTGAAAATGTTGTTATATTTATTAATATTTGAATGATCTAGTCTAGGGAAATTAATAATAGAAATACATTTTATTTTCATATTTACCTTTTTCATCAGCAAATTTCTGTTGAGCAGTTGTGATTGATTCAGCCATATTTTTTTGGTCGCCTTCTAATCTTTCTTGTCTCTGCATGTACTCCATCTAGTAAACAACATAAATAAATCAATCAATCAATAATTAAATAAATAAAGTAGAAGAAAACAAAACTAGTTCGAAAGGTTAGTGAACAAAGTTTGTGACCATAATGCAATAACTCAAGCCTAATTCCAACATGAGTGTTACCTATGGCCTAACCTTATTTGCAAATAGTAAATTTGGACAGACAGTGTTATCATCAATTAACGGCGAGGCTAACGACCTGGTGACTACCTGATCTACAATTATTCAAATTGATTGATTACAACTTCTTTGTACCTGTAACTTCTTGTACGATTCCTTTTCTCGCTTCACTTCATGTTCTGCTTCCTGTAATTTCAGTTTCAAAGAGTCTAAAGCCTGACTGTGAATGCCGCTAGAATCACTGTGATCCCTTAAAATTCTGCAAGCAGGAGAAAGGAAGACAACGGTGTGTTAAATGCCGACTATTTTTGCAACCACGGCACCTTGTATTTGGAAACGAGATCAAAAAGATAATTTGTAATTCTATGAAGCAATTATTATAAGCAAATAATTATAATATGTACACACATATATATGGGTATGATTCGAAGAGAAAAACAAAATTATTCAGAGAGAAATTTTATAATATTGAGGATAAAGAAATCTTTTCCCTTTTTGACAGTTTGATCAGTAGATAAACAACACTTTAGAAAGGTAGCCAAGTTGGTAAACAAGTTTAGCTCCTTGACACAATTATTCTTCTTATTCAACACTCCTGAGTGTCTGAGAATAATATTTTAAAGGTTATAATCTCCTGGAATACTTTTGACAAATTGAAAGCACTCTTTCTTCAGACACAAATTTTCACACGTCAACATGACTCTGTGACCAGAAATCTACATTACCTGTTTCTTTCACCATTAAGGTCGGTGACCTGCTGTGTTTTTGACTTGATTTCTTGGTCAGCTTCTTGTAATCTTACTCTAAGTACAGCGAGCTGTGAATTCTTAGCATTGAGTTCTTCTGCCAAATCCTCCTCTCTGCTCCTCAGCTGTCTGACAATGTTATCCGTACCTGATTCTTGAGTCTCCTTCTTCCTTAGTTCACCATGCAACCTCTTTGTATCTGAAATTTCAGGAAATTAAATGAGACTTTGTAAGTTATGTGAGCGGGTCAGCATTTTTAACTGTCCTTCAAGCGCCCGATATGACCAAATTTCCGTTTGGACGGCTCAAATAAGCTTTGCAGGTTGTCTGGCAAACGACTTGTCGTTTTACATCAAATTCAGATTACCTTGTAACTAAATACCCCCCTTTTTTTGACCGGTATTACTGGTATTGCCCTCCATAACTTTGGAGGTACTGAAATTATACAGAGATAGTGGTATGCTTATGATCCACTAGAAGGGTAGTTTTACTGGCCCAAACCTTGTGTTCTATTCACCAAACCTACACATCTCTCCTCGAACGTACATATTGGTCATTCTTTGTTATTTTGCGACACTTTTGGGGAGACAATCAAATTTGTTGTTTGGATAACAAAAGGACAACCAGAAAACAACCTTATAAATTTGTCCTGTTTGTAAGTTAATAGAGAAAAAATCCCTATCACAATATTAAAGGAGCATCTTATAAATTTAACTGAAAAAGAAATTAATGTGCAAGCCATCATCTGTTTACATTTCTAAAGTGGAAAATAAAATCAGTGAAATCCCAAAAGAGAAGACCACTCTTACCTACAGAGTCTGAGAGATCCATCCCATAAAACAAAGGCAATCCAATAAACAAAAGAATCTAATCTGCACATTTATGAAGCATGAAACCATGAATCTATCGTTAACTTGAAATTGCGTGATGGTTTAAGCATAACTGCACACCATTACAACAGGTGTAGAGACTACAGTGCCTTTATTAAACAATTACAGCAATTTCAGCAAATTTCTATCGATGGATGTTAAACCATCAAATATTTACTCAGCGGCAGCTGTAATGCTTAAAAAAAAAATTAAAAAATTTGACTAACAATATGACAAAATTTCTCTATTTGGATGTGGAGCAGACTACAAGTGAAAAGTTCTACACCGGTTCAATAACAAGCTTGAACTGCTGATGGTAACAGTAAGAGAGCCTAGAAAGGTGATAAAGCATTTGTACAAATATGTATGTAATATGTATATGTGCATGCAATACATACTTATTACTTACAGATACACCAACATATGACGATTTACAACCTCAATATTTTAAGAATTTTGTAAACACTTTTATTCATGTCTTCCAATGTTATTTCCAGTCCAGATAACAGAAGAAAATATGTTCAATTTTATCACAATTTGTATGCAAGGTCTGCTATGTGTCTCCTGACATTTCATGAGAGAAATATTAGGCCTGCTGTTGCTGCATCTGTAAGAATAATAATGTCCTTTTATAACAATTCAAGCTTTCTCTGATCTTGAGTCCCTACCCTCTTGAGCTTTCTTTACTCTTCCCAAAGCTGCTACCATTTCTTCATTCAAGGATGACACTTCATTCTTCAAGAGCTTGTTCTCCAGTTGCAAAGACGAAAGCTGTTGCTGGGGATCCTGGTCACCTATGATGATCTCGGTTCCGACCCCTCTTGAGACCTCTGATCCCAGAGGTTCTGATATCTCCACCGTCTCTGATGACGCTGGACTGTCGTTAAGATCTGGTTCTGCGAAGTCTGCTTCATCACTCTCACCTGCAGCATTAATATGGTCATGAGCAACATCTTTAAGTGACCATGTAAAACATCCAGTAGCAATGATTACCAATGAGTGTAAATCAAGATTTCTGGTCAACCAATCACTCATCAGCTATTACAGCAACACTGCTTAAAGCTGCTTTTTTTAAATTGGTCGGAAATGTATTCTAGTCACCTACCATGCATTACTCAATATAATATTGTAATGGATCACACTAAAGGGACTCACCTAGAATTTTTGACTAATTGAAGGTTAACGAGTAAGTAATTAAAGAACTGGATATCAAACCTCAACATTTTGTCATATGTGACATCTTTTAAAGTGGCATAGTGAACACATTAACTGCATGCAACTTTCAAACTTCTGAAATTTCACTTCATCATTTGAAATGAAACTTGGTCAGTCAAGCTAATGAACTCTATTGGTATGAGATTTCAGTATAATATAGAATCAATTTGTATTTAATAAACATCAATTCAAAATTTCAAATAGCTGCTTTACCATTCAAGGCACAAACCATTGACCTCCAGCAAGGTCTTAAATTATACCATGATATGAGATCTGACATGTTATTTATTATTATCGATATAATGACAATAATAATGATAATAATAATAATTAGTCTTATATAGCGCAGAAACCAACCTAAAGGTTGCTCAATGCGCTTTACAGATGTGTGTAGCATTTAGAAAATAAGTAAGTTTTAATAGCACGTTTGAATTGCTCAAGTGAATCAATTTCCCACAGATGGACTGGCAGCGAATTCCATATTGTTTTCAAGAAATTTACAAGCAAATATGCACTTTGATACAGTATTCAGGAATACTTCAAGTTCAAAAGCTGTGTCTCATGTAGATCAAGGAATCAACAGACTTGGACTGTGAGATTTCCATGTCCTGCCTTGACTTTCCCGGAATGCTAATCGAAAAGGGAAAGCTTGACATGAGGTGGTGTATATCCTTGATCATCATCGGGTTTCAAAAAAAGCCGTCAAAACTCCTGTACAAAATTAGAACATTAGATTATTTTCGGATTATCAGTTTTGTTTTCTGCTTGATGATCACATACTTACTGTTTTGTGGGTCGTTCCCTTGTGGTGGTAGGTAGGTGTTAATGATGAAATGTGAAAATATCTAGGTATTTACAATACTTTGAGTAATGTCTCGTTCTACACTTAAGTAGTCTTATTTCAATGAGTTTTTCAGTTTATGCTATTTTTTTCCATCATTGCCTTTTTTTTTTTTGTGGAAGATTTCTGACAGGGAATCCTTGCACTGAATACGAAGGCTTTCGAAAATATGTGGTTGCCACTTTACCTGGATTAAAGGTAAGAACGATGCATGACGTAACCATCAGTTCTGTTGAATGTAGCTATTTGCTATAAGTTGGTTGATACCCTGCTAATCCATAAAATTACTGTACAGAAATAAACTTTCTTCACTTACATGATTCATGAAGGTGTTATATATTTTGGTTATAGTCACCTAGCTATGTGGAGTTTGTACTTGCTTGAGAATACATTTTTAGGGAATGTTCATTTTGCATGAGTACAGAAGGTCATGCACTGTGGACTTAATTTGATTCCTTTGTATGTCGACTGGTCGCATTATGAGGATATTGTGTGAAGTGGTTGAAGGTACAGTGGTAACATCCCAACAGTTTGGTTGCTGAAACATGTGTAATGAAGGTGCAATGGTAACATCCAACAGTTTGGTTGCTTACATGTGTAATGAAGGTGCAGTGGTAACGTCCCAACAGTTTGGTTGCTTACATGTGTAATGAAGGTGCAATGGTAACATCCAACAGTTTGGTTGCTTAGACATGCGTAACGAAGGTGCAATGGTAACGTCCCAACAGTTTGGTTGCTGAAACATGTGTAACAAAGGTGCAGTGGTAACATCCCAACAGTTTGGTTGCTTACATGTGTAATAATGATATTTCAGGCAGAGACCAATGTTTTTCTTTAGGTTCAGGTGACCAAGCGTTTCAAGGTATTCAAATAATTAGATTGTTTACTTTATATTTGTATGTACTGCCATGTTGTTGTCATACATACCACACAATGTACCATTAATGGAAGTAAACTAAGGAGGTTGCAACAAAGGTCACTGTGAATCAATCAATGGATCCATTAATCAATCAATTAATCATTGATATTTGTAGCGAGTCCAGCTCATATGTCAGACAATCTATGGTGCTGATATATATTATAGGTTTTGGGAGGCCTGGAACAGGTGTGCTTTCTGGAGGGACTTCAATCTTTCAAACTGAATATTCTTAATTTCTTATATTTATATTCAGGCAGTTTGTCAATTAATCAATCAATCAATCAATCAATCAATCAATCAATCAATCGAACATACAGTGATAGTTGTAGAGCACCAAAAGCATTAAACAAATGCTCTTAGGTGATAAAGCATAAAGTACAGCTTATATGAATGATGGAAAATGTGAGCTTGCAGGAGATTTGTGACTATTTAATACTGACTAGTCCACATATATATATATATACTCATGCGGGCTGTGTATGAACCAATCAATCAAGCAAAGAAATCCCATTGAGTGACTGTAGTATAAAATCATCTTCCGTTCACTTAAAAGTAAATTCAAGTTGGTTCTTTGAAGTCACACACTGTGTAGACAATGCTCCATCATCAAGGAATATACAGTACATAACAAATTATCATATTAAATATTTATTTTTATCAAAAGTTTTATAAAGGACAAACATGATAATGTACGGTATCCATACCTGAGCTCAAAAAGCAGTGGATTGCTGATTGGTTAACTTTGTTTTCTGTTTTAATTTTTTTGTCAGAGGCTAGATGGAAATGAAATAGACAAATCTGAGAGAATAAAGGCCCTGCAAGAGCTCCATGAGGTAAAACCACAGATAATAATACAGCAAGAACAGTATCGAAAGAAAAGAGTAAGTTTGATACCACCCTCCCCAAACCATGGACCAAAAAGAAACAGCAAGGATATTTTATATCATCACAGCTTATTTTCTAATCTGGAGTTTAATTTTGTAAAACTGGTTTTTATTTAATGTAGTTGTAAAAGTTGTCCTTTATAACAGTTCCGATTGGTGAGAATCTCAAGCCTTTCATGTAGAAATGATAGAGTAAGGTTACTAGTCAGGTCGGATGTGATAAATTTATGTATTTTTATGTATCTTATGAAAATGTTTATGTATTTTACTCTCTATTTGCGATCATATATTTTATGTAAAATGTATGTATAGTTTATCACCCTATTTTACTTTTTAATCTGGAGTTTAAGTTTGTAAAAAAACTTTGGTATTTAGTGAATACAGTTGTGAAAGTTGTCCTTTATAAAAGATTGGTGAGAATCTCAAGCCTTCATGTAAAAATGATGGAGTAAGGATATTTGTCAGGCCACATGTGATAGTTTTTTTTTCTTGGGTGGGGGGAGGGGAAATTGCTGCCTCTGTACTGTTGCTTCCTTATTTGATATTGATATTGGTTTGCAAATTATATAGATATATGTAAGGTACATACAGTATATAAGAAAGTTATGTAGATATTTATGTACAGTAATTTATACAGCAGATAACAAAGTTATGTAGATATATGTAATTTACATATACAGTATATAACAGAGTCATATCAATATGTGTAATTTAAATATGCAGTAGATAACAAAGTTATATAGACATGTAATTTATATACAGTATATACCAAAGTTATATGTTTTATTTACATCAGGAAAAGGAAAAGTTGGAGGCAGAAAAAGGAAAGGAGAGACAAGATGGAGATGGTGAGAATGGAAGATGGTACACAGATATAAATGCAGGGTAAGTGTACAGTATATATATTGCACCAGTGGTTGTATGATAGGCTTATATTGTTGTGTGTAGTGAGAGTGTAATTAACCAGTACTATGGTAAGTGTACATTATATATTGTACCAGTGGTTGTTTAATAGGTTTGTATTGTTGTGAGTAGTGAGAGTGTCATAATAACCAGTATAGTTTGATATTCATACTGCATATACTAGTGTGTTATAAATGGGACATGAAAGTATAGTTGGATATCCATACTGCACATACTAGTTTGTTAATAAGTGGGAAATGATTGTATAGATAATTGAATGATTGAGGCAACTTCTTTTAAAGAAAACTTGTGAAATAGAATTCCCCAGAGAGCAATAAAAACAGGCAAAAAGAAAAAGAGGAAGGATTTGGAATTGGCAAACAAAGAAATCAAAGGGCACCCCTCCCTGTCTACTTCACCCCATCCAACCCACCCGTCCACCCCACTCTGTATCCACATCTCTACAAGACCACGCTTCAGTGAACTAGACAAATAAGACAGGATAAAAGGCAGGAAAAGTTTGGAATACTTAGATAATAAAACAGATTTGTAACAAGTTTTAAAGTTAGCAATGGCACTGTGTGTACAGACTTGTGTGCAAACTTCACTTGGAATTTCCTAATGTGTGAAGAGAGAGATTCTTTGAGCATCTTGTTTTAACGATGATGCATTTTATGAAATGTTTTCAACTTTTTAAGGTTGCCTTACGATCTTCTGTGTCAGTGGTACCATTACATTTATTGATATTATGAATATTTCAAATCATTATATGGTATGATTTATATTGGCTTAAACTTAAAAAAAACTGTTGTCATAATTTTCTTGACAGGGATTCTAAAACTGAAAGTCACTCCGATGTAGATACAAAGAGGAAAGAGGAAATCAAAGATGAGGATGGTGATAATGAGGAGTAAGGTGTTTTTTTTAAAAATAATTTTCAATGTATGTAGTACAGTGAGGTTACATTGCCTTTTGGTAATCATTTCATATTGTGTAGTATCAATTAATGGAAAGTGGTAATAGAAACTCGGGAAGCAATGAATAGTTCACATGAAAGAAGTATTTAGATACAATTTCACTTGATGATTCTCCATTTATTTCTCAAGCGCTGTTGTACCTTTGAGAGTAGAAAATGAGATGTCATTTGTATTCTCTCCTTCGATACTAATCACACAAAGTTCCCTGCATTTTTCTCTAAAGGTTTTGGAAAGAAAAGGTTGCGTACACCCCAGAGTCTCGAGTAGCGGTCCACGAACATCTAGAGAAACAGAGGAAAAAGCAGGACAAGAAGTAAGTAGTTTGCAAATTGTGAGGCTATGACCCTGTCGATCAGGGGTGCTGGTAGCCAAGGGCACCCACAGGCGACTATGTAACAAGAACCCCTCCTTTTGAAATCTTCAAACATTCATGATTTAGTCATGAAGATATGAATATTTAAAAAAAAATTTTTTTTTGCTGAATATAAGAATAGGTCATTTGAATCATGAGATATTGGATTAGGCGAGATGGCTTATTATCTGCTTTTACTGTACGTCATTTAACTTGATTAGTTTCATGTCTCAATGGTTATGATCAAGATGACAAGAGAGAGGAACACTGTTGTAACCCATACATGTGATCACAGATAAACACAAACAGGAAACACACATGAAACATGCATGGAACCAATTTCACACATAGAAATGACATATTTCACATGTGCCAGCAATATGTGGAAGATGTGAGGAAACATTCAAATTGTGACATGTGTGACATAGTGAGAAACTGTCAAATCTGTACCGGTCAGGCAAACTCAGGACAAATCTGTACTGGTCAGGCAAACTCAGGACAAATCTGTACCGGTCAGGCAAACTCAGGACAAATCCAACTCACGAATAATACAGTGCATAGACAACTTGGGCATTTCTTTGTCGCACAAAACCCTGTTAATTCACAAATTGGATTTTCTTGCCACAGGTTGGTTGACACCTGTGTCGATGTGTTTCAAAATCACACATTTATACACTATATCCATGAACTTTCCAGGTCTAATCTCAGGGTTTCCACTTGTTAATGTGGAAACCTGTGACAGAGGAGTTGTTTTGTCCTTTGAAAGTACAAAATGTTGGAATTGAGACAAAATGGCATAACAAAAATAATTGTTCCTATTCCTATAATAACATTATCTTTTCTCTTTCATTTAATTGGCCATACCTCTAATTAGGTCATTATGCAAATTAATATCATTCTTTCTTCTGAACTTCACCATCGGCAGAGATGACAGGAGTCAAGAGAAGAGAAAAGTAAGGCTGGAGTCGGATGATGGACGGATACTGAACGTTAATCAAGCAAAGTGAGATTTGATTAATTTTTTTCTGTTTTTTTTTCTTTCTTGAAATCTCTATTTCTAGAGTGAGCATGTTGAACGGATATCTGTGATACTGGTCACGTAAATATATCAAGATTATGAACTGACATTAAGGTGCAAAGGTCGACGATGTGATTTAATTTAATAGCACTTGACACGTTCATTCCTTACATGTTAATCAAACATACTGGTCTCTGTGCAAGTGTATTTCTTTATGGCTGAAGAGGAATTCATAGCATAGATGTATGGCGAGCTGCTAGTAGGCTTTCAGATTATATATATTATAATAATATTTGCTTTTTTATATAGCGCTTTATACCAACGATAGGTATCAAAGCGCTTTACAGACGTTATATTACCCCTGGTCAATGATAATCTGTCCCAGAGACAATCCCTCCAGTCGGCAGCAGTTATATACTGCGCCCAAT
>JAAAKB020253856.1:0-10667 GCA_010014835.2 Apostichopus leukothele | reverse complement strand
GATTTATAACAGCAATTAAGTAACTTGCCTCAGATAAATGTAAGTCTATAAAGTTATAATGAACAATCACTGAATTAAAGGTGAAGAACCTGGAGAAATATCATCATCAACAAAAGACATACCATGATTACTCTGTTCCTTTTTTAAAATGGTCCCATTTCTGACCACAATAAACATTCTGTACAAACGTTTACACATGAGGAAGTTTACTGACCAAAGAATTACACTTATATTCTTGAATTGATCAAAGTTTGGAAGTATTATTCATACCTGAGCATCAGGTTCATAAGTTGAAGCCCTTCCCCTTTCAAAAATTTGCCTTTATTAGCAGGAAAGAGAAGAGCAGAGCACATGCAATTGAAGATATTCTCCATCATCTCAAATTCCTCGGTACTGGTTGGGTCTTGCCTCTTAAAGACCTTCAAAAGCATCAGGAAACAAACATGTTGAATAAAGCTGGAAAATATCATTTATATCTAACATCTAACATGCACGAAACAAAAGTGTTTTCCATTTCCTTATGACGAAGAAACTGACAATTTCTTGAGTTAAGTTGAAGTCGACAATTTCTTGCACCTCGTAAACACAGACAGAGTACTCTCATATTCAATGAACAGGTTAAGCATCTGAACGACACCAGGGAAAGTAAATCCCAGGAAACGTTACTCTACAGTCTTTGCATATCTGTGAAAATTACACTGTAAAGCCAACCACTTGGTCAAGAATGTTAGAAAATATATTGAGTAACAGTAGGAAAATATTCTACTACCTAATGAATTCTACACACCTAGCATATGAAAGCAGAATAAACTGTGTTAAAATATACAAGAGGGAAAAGTTTTCTGTAACTTACAGCAAGTTGTTGTAACAATGCATCTATACCATCCATATCACCCAGCAGTGACCTACAGCCTGTGAAAGAAACATGAGTCATACTTCAAAATGAATCAATCTGACAATCTGATTTTATCTTAAGTTGCTATTACCTAGAATTTAGTCCTGAGTTACATTTTATAAATTCCATTTCCTTTGATAATTTGTATTATTTCAAGAGTGAGAGAAACATTTAGAGCAAAAATGTTTCACTCTCGACTCAAAAGAGTTTGACTTGATGTTACACTTTTTTTAATTTTAAGAAATAGGGTGATCTTGCTATTAAATTCCAATTAATATATAATTAACCTATGGACATGGAAGAGGGCGAAAAAGGCAAAGATACGATGACAAAGCTGTTCATGAAAGGTATAACATACTGTAGCATGCATGGTCAAACATTTCACAAGCCTTAGAAACATAACTTGATGCAGGAGTTACTTACCAATCACACTAGTGATTTTTGTATACACAGATAATAGGTTATTCCTATAAGATGAAAACAATCCTTTTTTTTCCAGGTGGTGTCTGTTATCCTATCGAAAAATCCTTTTCTAAAACCTTTCCCAACATTGATGGATTTTTGGTATTATTGATTGTAAATACAAAGGGTTTCAGTGAAACCTCTGAAGTCCACCTCACTCTCCCTCCCCCTACCCTCCCCCTTACCCTCCCCTGCCCTCTCCCTTGTTGCTTCAGATCTGGAGCTTGCCATAGTCTGGTCTACTTACTGTCTGTGCTCTGCAGAAGAATGGCCAAGATTTCGCTGGCGTAGAGTTTATTTGGTGTGAACTGTACTTTTGGTTTCAGTTTCTTCAGTAGCCACTGCATTAAATTCTGCTGAGCTACTTCTGCACATGAATCAGGAGCAAGCTCCAGAATGTTCTCAGTAATTCCTACAAGAAAACACACAGACAGATACAAAGATGTATACATAAAGATGTTTTATGTTCATCAATGTTTTCTCATGGAAGATATGGAAAGCAGTACTTAGTGCTTGGTTGACAATGTCAACTGACATGTCCAGTTTCTGCATTTTCCAAACTCAAAGGTATTTCATTTGGAGAAAACTACTTTAAGGAAACTGAGAAAACTTGCTGCCTATATATGGATTGAAAACATAACAATATACAGAAAGAAGAAAAAAAACATTTTAAATTATGTTCTATTTTAAAAGAGATTTATCAATGTAACCAACCATTCTGCTCTTGTTTGGTATAATAAATGTTTGTGTATGCTCCTTAGCATGATTCTTGAATACATAAGATATTCTTACTTGACATGGTCAATGCTGTGTATCTCTCTTTGTTTGAATTTTGAATACAAAATATAGTCTTATTTGATATGGTTAATGCTGTGTAAGCTCCTTAGTATGATTCTTGATTCTTGAATACATAAGATATTCTTACTTGATATGGTCAATGCTGTGTATCTCTCCTTGTATGAATTTTGAGTACAAAATATAGTCTTATTTGATATGGTTAATGCTGTGTATGCCTTTAAGTATGATTCTTGAATACAAAATCAATTTGTATTTCATGTGGTAAAAGTTGTGTATTGCACTTTCCATGATTCTTGAATACAGAATATATTCTTATTTGATATGGTCAATGTTGTGTTTGCCACTTAGTATGATTCTAGAATACAAAATATATTCTAACTTCTTCTGGCCAATGCTGAGAATGATTCTCAGTATGATCCTTGAAAAACAACATACATTCTTCTTTGATATGGATATGTGGTGGATTTAGAGGGATTCTTTTTAGAACACTTTTCAGAACACACATTCTTTTTAGAGAATGTTCCATCCTGGACACTGTCAATGCTGTGTGTGTCCTGAAGTTTTCATGCAGCTAAATAGTCAAGAGGCTATGATGGGGGCATGATGTATTTTGTTCTTGATGCCCTGGGTTTCAATATATGAAGATGAATCCTGATAAACACTCTTGAAACATAATGTAATACTGTTAGCAAGCATGATGACACTGTCTTCCTATACATAAAACAAGCTGTCCCTTTTATTTTTAAAATTAGCATCAACAGTGATTAACAATTTGCTGGTTTCACAAAAGCCTATCCAAATAGCACATCGACTTAACAGGTAGCGAATACTAGCTATTGTACCGATTTACTAGCATGACAGATTGTGCATCCTGTTCCAAGGCTCAAAATACTGTACAGCATACAATCTCTATAAAATAACACACAATAACAAAATGGTCTATAGCATACAATCTCTATAAAATAATACACAACAACAAAATGGTCTATAGCAAGCTGTCAAATAACACACCATAACAAAATGGAGTATAGCATACAATGATACAATCTCTTTAAAATAACACACAATAACAAAATGGTGTATATAACATAAAATCTATAAAACAAACACACAATAACAAAATGGTATATAACATACAATCTCTGTAAACTGACACATTCACTGGGATACATATGTGTTGCTTCTTTTGATGTACTCACCGAGTGTGTTGTGCATCCCATTAGCTTCCTCCTTGACATTATCATCCATCCGTTCCAGATTTGTGATAAGAGTTGCAACAACCTGCTCCTCAAGCTAAGGTAAATGAAGATGTTAGAAAAATGCAGAAGAAACAGTATATGAACGTAAAAATATAGCAGCAGAAAAGTACTTAATGAATAAGTGATAAAATACGTAAGAAGTAGAACATGTTACTCTCAAGAGTTTGAGATTAATAGTAAACCGCAAACATATTCTTTTCTATTAAACAGCTATTTAAATGAAACAAAGATTGTTCATGTGTAGTTTAATATTTTGTTTGTACTCTATAGTGTAGCATAGATCATTACAGTTGTGAATTGACTTCAAGCAACGGTTGTCTATGGTATGGCAAGAATTGTTGTATTCCACTAAGAACTCTGACTATTTCCTGTTTTTAAAAATTCCAATTGAATGTACTCTACAATAAACACGCATAAACCACCTTCACTTTATGGCTAAAACTGTTTTAATTTTAGTGCTGGTGGTAACAGTATATCCTACTGTACAAATCACATTATCCTGGTGAAGAGAGGATGAGAATAGTGAAAACCCATTACGGAAAATCATTACATTTTTTTACGTCGGAATCTAAATTATTAATTAACTGCATGTTCATTTAAATATTTTGAAATCTCACTGCAATATTCCTTATACTGTACCACACTTTTTTCTAGCAGTTGATATCAAACCTAGGATCTACACACACTGTTAAGATAAAAGTTCCACGACTATTGGAGCGTTGTTCATCTAGGTCCGACCATTCCTTACCAGAGCATCGATGAGAATTCCAGCGTCTTCCTCGTTCTCCGTCAGGATATCCACGTCCGTCAACTCCTGAAGGAGATCTACTACTGCTATGGAGATGTCAACATTCTCGTGGCTAACCAGCTGGATGAATGACTTGACAGCGTTCAGTTCTACCAGGTGATGATACATTTCAGGGATGGTGGCGATCACATGCAGCTCCTGAATAGCATCATTCAACTCAAGTTCAGAATCCATAAACCTACATGGGGGGGAAAAAAATGATTTCAAAATTTATGATTGCAACTCTGCCTACAGTAGTACACTATCTTCCAAAATATCATCAAAAAGAACCTCCAAGTATCACTAGACATATGTGTGACTCTGCTAAATGAGAGATCATGTTTGTTAGGATGTTGCTGCCACTTCTGCAGCGACACATAGGTAGTGGTACATTCTTGTCAAGCAATGTTTTGTTAGGTCATCCCCACAGAAACAGTCACATTTTTAAATACCTCAGATGAATTTTAAACTTTAGGCTTGATGGTGTGACGATTCTGGCAAGTTTTTAAAAATGAACATTGTTTCTCAAACTCAGTTTGTTTCTCCTTTCCATAGTTAGATCCTATGTTAAGTATTTCTAGCGTAGCCTGTCACTATGCAAATGCTGTGAAATTCAAATCAACAAAATCTGTGCGAGAAATGTGACAACTTCAAGCAGCATTGCTTCTGAAGGGGTTGTTTTACTCTGCAGTCTGTGATGTACTGCATGCTTAAATCTGTCGCCAGCGAACTAAAACCACCATGGGAAATTAGCCGAGGGAGACCCAGATCTTTCTTCCAGAGTGAGCGTACTCGGCGAAACCTTCCATCATACGTTATTCTTGTTTGACAAGCAACTCAGCTGGTCATGGCGAAAAAAAATTCTGGGATATCGATTGGATAAACAGAGGACTTGCTATGCAGTCAGCAATGTCAAGAAAGAAACCACTGCATGTTCCTCAAAATAAATTGAAAGCAGTTGACTCTAACAAGGGAAAGAAAACAAATGGTTAGAGGCAAGTACATGGCAGGTAAATGAGACGTAGTTAATTTCTGCTGTCAGCTTGGAATGAAAAAAGTGTGAGAGACTCAAAAGATAAATACAAAGAATAAGAAACTCACTTTTCAGGTTGATCAGCAAATTTTATTCTCATTTCTTGGTTCCTGAAAACTTTCTTCTCAAAGTTAAGAATCATTTTCCTTAAGGCAGCATCATCTAGAGAGGGACCCTAGGAAAAGGAAGAAATAATTTAGTAAATGGTATACAGCTGGCAGACACTCCATCATTATCTCTCTCAGCATCAAATAGAGTTTGAAACACAATCTTTTTTGTATTTTTAGGCATTAACATTGCAAAGAGTTTTTAATATCTCAAGTTGCTTCAAAATGAGTATTGAAGCAAAATCCAATTGATGCAAAGCACAGAGATCCTTGAAGTTGATCTGTTAATTTAGAAAACCGCCTATGTCACTAGTTGTACATTACCACTGGTTCTTGCTCCATCATCTTAGCAATTTCAAGTTGTTGCTCTTCTGTCAAGCTGCTGGTGTTATCCATCTTCTGTTGCTCTTTACCTCTGGACCTTTCTCTCTTTGCTTTTACTCCATCTAAGATATCACTTTCATCACGATCGTCTCCTCTCCTCTTTAAGTTTGGCTTCCCAGGCTGGAGGCAAGAGGATGCAAAGAAATGTTTTATTTTAATGGAGTTTTCTATCACGAACAAGAAAATTTGTATTAATTCTTTAACAAAAACTACAATTAGTTATCAGCCATATGTTTTCTCTAGACGACACAGTTGACTCTCTGAGCATAATAAAAGTAAAATATAAGGCATTCCTGACCAGTAGTTAAAATATTTTGTAATCGTTTCTCTATCTGTCATATATTCCAATTGGGATGGATGCATGCATACAACCCAAAAGTACAGTACCTTTGTGACTTTTCTCTTTATAAATTAAAGGGTAAATTCCCAGTTATGGTGATTTATGCTTTTTAGGCAAGAAAAAGCCTTATTGTATAGATATTAGCAGAGAATTCAAGTTAAGGGCTACTCGTTGCACTGGTCCAATTTGTTAGGGTATTTATTTTAAATTTAATTCAGAATATTTTGTAACCGATCTTTCTTTTTCTTTTTCCCCCCTTAAATATTTCCAGATTTACAGTACAATTTTGGGATGTTGGCAGGTATACACTTGCAAACTTCAAACATGTACATGTATGCTATTACTATTGTAGCCTTTTTCTTGACATATATAGACCAAACAAGACAGACCATATAGCCTAGAGTAGATCACAGGCATTCCCAAATTATGTCACACATTTAGGACTATATAAAGAAAAAAAGGCGAGAAGATCGTAGGACGTACCTATGTCAACGTTAAGCTAACCCCAAATGCAAAACATGTTAACTGTGATTTCAGCTGAAATTTACCTAAAAAGTTTTGGCTTCAGAAATGCTACATTCTGAACATTGTAGTCGTACATTGTCATTAGAGTTTTTCAAGAGCCTATCTACTGCATACAAGTTAAATATTTAAAAAGGTGATCAATTTTCTCATTGTTTATAAAAGAATACTTTGAAAATATATTTGACATTGTTACATGATTGGACGTCTACATGTTTACTTGTATGACGCGCGCGGTGTTTGGGACGGGGTTCAAAATCTTATCACATCACAGTTGCTAACCAACCATGAGTTCACTGTAAGTTACCCAACTTGCTTGAAAAGAGAAAGCACAAGTCCAACTTGGGTAGCTTCAAACACATGTAGGCGGCGGGCACGTAACCAGCTTGTCAAACTTGATGGGCAGAGTATTGATTTGTTTGGGGGGTGGGGTAGAATTCTTGTTTGAGGGTGGTGGCATTGCATGGATCCACCATAGAGGTCCATTACTGAAACCATACATTTGCAAAAAAAGAAAATTAGGGAGGGGGCGGGAGGCATAATCGAAATTTGAGGATATGCCCCAGAATCCCCCCAACCCCCCCCCCCCTCCCCACCACGCCCTAAAGCTACGAGCCCGCATGTAGGTATAAAAGCAACTTAGAAAATCAAAACAAAAATCAACCTTTTTCTTTACATATTTGAATATGAAACTTGACTGATCAAGCTGGTGAACTACATTGTCGAATATTTATCGAATCTCACTGTCAGCTTTCTGGGCAGATACAGTTGTCCTCAATTTCCGCCTCCGAACCGTTTTAAGTTAAAAGATGACTCTGTGGGCAGAATGTTAGCATAGACTAGAAAAAGACAATCATTTGAATGCTAGTAAATGTTTGTATATAGCTATTTTAGCTTGGAAGTTATTCAGCATTAAAATATGCTAGTTCTTCGGAATGCTCCTTAGAGGCTAAGTTAATGCATTATGACGTTGGCTCCCCACCCCCCCCCCCACCCCCATTGCATCGGTTTAGTCACTATAATAACTCAACTAAAAACAACTTGTTCTCTTAACTTCATACAAACCACAGAGCACCCGTGGGTGACAGTCAAAATCAATTTAAATTTTAAACGAATAATTGTAAACAGTCCATTTGATGCCGCCTCAAATATATATATAGGTACTGTACTTCTATACTGTTGAGTTTTCTTTTGAATTATGTGGAACTGACCTAATGCAACTTTGTGTTAAACTAAGTAGTCGCATCTTTGTGTTAGACTAAGTAGTCCAGCCAATGTAATTGACGAGCCTCATACTCTTAAAGGATTAGTCTGTCCTCAAACATTACAAATGGTATTGCAATACAACCTGCACTGATAGCAGTGATTTTTTGTTGGTAACTGCAGTTTATAACATCTCAACATTATAATAGGACGGTGTCTAAAAGTTATCGTTGTGTATGTACTTACATGCAACACACAGACGTGAAATCAAAAATAGAGAGGACGCTATAGCACATCTATCTATCTATCTATCTATCTATATATCTATCTATCTATCTATGAAAAGTCTTAAAGCGATTCGTAGAATAGTCTAATTAAATAGTCACCAATACCAATTGCTTGCTTCAAATTGCTTCCCCACAGCTGTTAGTGTTTTCTCATTGTTGACCCATCACCATGACGTCAGTCAGTTGCCATGGAGATGAGCAGTCTTTATTTAATCAAGTAGGAAGGAACTGAAGTTGCCTCATATTTCAGTTTTCAATGGAAGAAGTTAAAAAAAAAGAGTCCGTCGACGGTTGGACACATCACAAAATGGGGAAAGGAAAATAAAAACGTATTAGTTATAAAATCAACGACGTGAAGGCAATTTTAATGTGAGCTGCAGGAAAAGAATTAAAAGTGAAAAAAAAGGAATTACCCTTTCTTATTTTTTCCTTCTCATTTTCTCCCTTTCTTGCTATTTTGTGTCAGAAAAACGTCTTCTTCGTTAAAAAAATGTCGAACAATATACAAAAGCTCACACAAGAGAGCGTATCCGTTACAGTGAAACAAAATTAATTTGGAAAATGCTAAAGTTCGCTTTGATGTAATAATTCTGAGTCAGGCCGGTAATGTGTTCAATTCAGTCGAAAGAGTGACACATCGGAGAGAGAAAGAAGAGAGGTCGTTTTTGTATGAGAGGGACAAGGAGAAAGAGGAAGGGGGGTGGGTGGGGGAGTGAGGGAAGTTGAGAATAAAAGAACCTGAGATTCAGAAAATAGTAGAAATATTTTATGAGATGTAAAAATTTTAAAAAATGACAAGAGTTTAAGCAATTATCAGGCCTGGGGTGGGGTGGGATGATACGAAGAAATTGGGAGACGAAAAAATATTACCTTTCCCACAATCATGATGACTTGTGTGCCCCTGTGACAAAACTGCCCCACGGGCCCAAGATGACTCTTGGCAAGCAATGGTTATAACACATTCAGCCACAGACATGACAAACTACAACATTTTTTATCATTTTCAATCTTATGGATATTATTTGAAGCGATATATTTTATTTTGTCTTTTGATGATATCAACCAGCAGTTGCAAACCATGTCAATATTACCTCATTATTATCAAATTGCTCTTAAACAGAAACTATAGATATATATGTATACATTACATTACATTAGTATTGCAACAAATGTTTACATAATTACAGAAGCAATACTGTTGCTTTTGAAATCATGATCACCTAAGAGCCAAGTACTACAATCCTTCCATTTAACTGATGTATCTGTTAGCCTAACCAGCCTAACCCATTGCACACAAATTTGGAAATAAAAGTTGTAGTCCTCATCAAAGATATGAAGAAATAACGTTACATCATACATGACAGTTGCAAAAAACAGTGCACAACTCAACTCAGTGAGAAATATGTGCACCTGGTCTAGAATGCAAAACACTATAGATTGTGATATTTTATTAGTTTATTAGCACTACCAGCCACATCCTGTTCAGTTTCTTGTAAGATTTCACCCTCGGCTTGGGCTAACCCACCTTCCATTCTTTCCATTAGATTATGTGTAAATTGCAGAGTAGGCTATGCAATGTCATAACTTCATTAAATTTGAAACCGGCTTTCATATTCTCCTATGCTTGAATGGTACTTAATTACTATTATTTTTCCCCTTTTTTTTCACTTTCCCCAGAAATTCCATAACTGCAAGAACCCTGACAAAAGACTTTTCCTATTTACCGTGCAACTTTGAATACATGAGATTTTTCTCCTTTCTTGGTGGCCAGAAGAACAAGATGGCGTCCAAACCTCTCCTGTCTGGACATGTAGAAGCCATTACGGTTTCCCTCAAGAGTCTTTAATCGTTCCACTGCCATCTCCCAGGACATGCCCCGATCAACAGTCAGTGATACATGTCTGTTAAGAAAAGAAAACCAGAGAGAGGGGAGCCGTTATCAAACTGTTTATCTAACACAAACAACCTCTGCAGGTGACTATATCAAAGTTAAAGGGCCTGATGTTTTTTGATCGTAGCAACTTGAGACGAACACAAGTGAAATAGACAGACGGACTGACAACTTAATTGAAGTATTATCTAATTATGAATAAAGCGAGACGAAACAAAACGACGGAGAGATGAAAGGAAACAAGAGATGAAAGGGCCGCAAGGGATAAACCCTTCCATCTGAATTTTAAGTTTTCTCCTAAATTCCCTGAATTTGTGTTTTTATGTGTCTTTTCATAAGTTGGTCTTAACTTAAGTATTCTTAGCCTAAAATGTTACTTAAGTAACATTTAAGGCTAAGAATGTCCTGAATCAGGAACATACAAGCTCCTGATATGAAAGACATGTATTTAAGAAAGCACCAATCAGATCGCCCTATGAACATCTAGAAAGCTGTCCTCCCTTCACTATTGGCCAAAATATGGAACTCAAAATCAGTCACCGCCAGAAACTTAGGATCACATGTCATGTGCTCTACTGATCTTCCCAGTACTAAGTTGCTCCTAATCCTCCCAGTTGGGCCAAGTTTTTCTATACTGTAGTGTTATGTCCTGCTTCAGAGCACTCATATTGTCAGTACGAGCAGTATGAATATCATGTT
>JAAAKB020253846.1:0-10667 GCA_010014835.2 Apostichopus leukothele | reverse complement strand
CAACTAAAATGTACTCATGGGAATGTGGAATTTGGAGGAGGGGGGTGGGGGGGGGGGGGGGGCGGGGGCGCTGACATATTTTCCCGGTGGCAGACCGGGATCTCAGCGAGCCCCTTCCTATACGACCCCCTCCCATCTCCCTATCTCCTCATCCGGGCTACCTTCGAAAAAAAATCAATCTTTAAGGAAAGCTTTATACCACTTTAGTACACTCTTTTTATCAATTCGACAGAGTGAAAATTCACTCTTTGAGAGTTTCCATGATTCAATCGGGAATTTCTCTCTTATAGAAGTATGGCTGCACGCAGAAGGAACTATAAACCAGCAGTAATTTCGGTTCTATCATGAGGGTAAATTTGTTGGAATTCAGTGACAAAAAAAAGTGACATTCACTCCTCTAAAGATTGATCGTTCTGGAAACATTCTCAAAATGTTAATTTTTCCTATTTTCGGTTTTTGGAACTATTTAATAGCTCTCAAATCTTTAGCCCATAATAACTGTTATGCGACTTATGTTATATACGTTTGCATGGACAATATTATGCTGAAACTACTATTAACGCATCATTTACTAGTTAAGTAGACAGGTCTATCGGATTCACCCAAAACATGTCACTAATTTTGATTGTCAGTGAATGAACACGGAGAGCCTACGTACCCTTAATCCATCCTATGTCGTCTTTGACAAATAGATGGCTGTATTTCGCATATTTTGCACAAATAACGAAACCTTAAAAAATCCTCTGAAGTACTAATTACTGAAAAGTTTATCCACGTGAGATTAGCATAGTATTTGCAAGAATAATATACAGAAGTAAGAAACTAACCACTTAATGTGTATTTAGTTGGTCAGGGTTTTCTGCCTCGAAACGACCCGGCGGCTTATTTGATCTCGTTTTGATACTTTTGTTTATTTGTAATCGACGGAAAAAAACACGGAAGTTGATGACGTATTTCGTCTTGCGTGCGTGCTTGTCAGTCGAGAATTTGTACCACAGAAGTACAAGCAATGTTTAAGATGCCTTTGTTAGCTTGTTCTTGTTGTTTTGTTTTGCTTTTTAGAGGGTGGGTGGGGGAGGGGGAGAGGGAGGGGATTATTTTGGTCTCAATATACGTTTATTCATAGAATACGGTTTATAGGCTATTAAGATTCACATAAATACGATGGTTTGACTATAAAGTTAAGAAATGTCTTTGTTTGCTTCGGAACAACCAAATCATTTCTACCACTATACATTATGGAATTGAAGAGCATGATAACATTGCTGTTATAAGTGCAATCAAACACCCGCGCCATCTCCTACCCCCTCCCCCACCCCCTCGCACTGAGCAACCTGCAAAGACTACCAACACAAATCATGTTCTACAGTTACAGAAAAAGGAGAATATTTTAGCTGTTTATGTCCCTTCGATATGACAACAAATTTTTGAAATTTGAGAAATAATGTAGATCTAACCAATGTCTGCAATAACTGGATAATAATTTGAGAATACCCATAACGAACTTTCAGAGGTGGCGGTGGACGAATGTGTTATAGAATGTCCCCCTGAATACTGGTAAGGGGTATGGGGTCTAATCTCCCGTGAGATATACTTAGTCTAGTGATGTGTAGTTCCCCCTAATATACCGCAACGGATCGGAAAAGGTTATCTTTTTTGTATCGAAAAGTAAAAGGATTAAGTTACAGTTAGCGATTTCCTCCTAATTAGTTAAGTTAATTCCTCCTAAAAACAGAGGGAGACTTACACAGAATCTCACCGCGGATAATTCACACTGATAGCCTGGCTTATAACATCCCCCGCATTCAGGGGGACAAACTACACGGTTACACTGGCAAGTTTTAAAGAAAGAAGTAGCTGTCTTTGCGGCTAATATATAATCCTCCATTTCTCGTCATCCATGGAGTTTAATACTGTTTGCATCCTGTCACATATATATAAGAATACCTACAATATAAAACACTCTCACGCAATGTTAGTTATATGTTGCCTTGTATTCTTGGAGTGGGGGGGGGGGGGCTAAACGAAATCTACGAGACAATAATAAATGGTTTGTGTAATATCTATCAGTTGTTGTGCCAATCATTAAGGGTTTTTAAACATGAAAAATGTTTAATTAACAAGAGAATGAAAATCTTTGAAAAATTTAGCCAAATCCCCGATGACGTCATGTTGGATCAAATCAGAAGAAAACCGCACTTTCATGCTCTCTGCCATAATTATAGAGCGCCGATTTAGACATTAATGTATTGATAATTGATCAACATTAGCCCCCAATAGCTTATAATACTTCGAATCTAGAGAGAAGTCTACTACTCCACTTATTTATCTCTGTTTTCATATTTAACATATGCATATTAATCCATCGTATCTATGGCAACCCAGCTTTCTTCGTCAATATTTACAAACCACATTCATGTTCTTAGGTTTCCTCTAATCAGTTTTCTTTAGGGATATGCAACCGCTGTCATGCTAATTAGGTAGTGCGTTTATGCGTTTTAACAACAAAAAAGTACACAGTCTGGTTAGGGTTATTAGATATATGATAATTAATATAATTATTTATTACAGTAAATTACCCTGCCCTGTTGTCCTCCGTTTCTCTATTCTTCCAGTTGACAGATAAGCTAGCTACAAGTAGCCTTCGTACCCTCTCAGAAGTTCCATATCATAAGTTTTAGCGACAATTAATTTGTCTAAGTGGCAATTATACAGATACTATACGTGTTAAGACAACTGTTTTGTAATAATAATAATAATAATAATAATAGTAAAAAAATAATCATATATACCGGTACAACTTGCAATATGAAACGGGTCATTCTTGAGTTGTTTTTTTAGGTGAAAGTTCCGATGCGAACTTATTCGATGTTAAAATTAGGAACAATGAGGATCACTGTTGTGTGACAAAAGACAACCGCAGTTTGAGATATCAACTGTGTGCACATATGATTATGTATACAGTATATACGCTAGGATTTATTGTTGTACAATCAGTGTGAGGAGGTGAGGATTGGTGGGGGGGGGGGTGGGGGTGCAAGGTGACACCCTTTGATTTTATAATGATACGAGGCAGGGTTGAAGCCCCCGAGAAGTTTTCTTGGTTGTGCCCCCGTTGGTGGCGCAGCATGAAATCTTAACTTCATTGCCAACGTCGATCACAACGTAAGAAAATTGTCTCACCATACTAACGTGAAAACTGTCGTAGCATGAAGAACTGTCGTAGCGTGAAAGAAATATGGTAAAAACATTCGTTATATGGAGATCAATTATATCATCATCATCATCATCATAAAAAAAAACAAAAAAAAACCCATCAAAGATGACATGAGATATAACATCAAAGAATACCGCGCAGGGGTTAAGGTTAGTAGCATGCGCGATTTACCAGATGTACATACACTGTTATGCTTCCAATTAACCAACCGATGCGTGCTTTGTGCGTGCTTTGTGAGTGCTGCGTGCATGTCTTGTGCGTGCTTCGTGCATGCGTTGTGCGTGCTTCGTGCATGCTTTTTGCATGCTTTGTGCGTGCTTTGAATGTAACTAGCTTTATGATGTATTTGTCAAATGCACCTTTTAAACATATTGGATTTACGTAACTGTGGAACGTTATATTGTGTCGACCATTGAATAATTAGAAGATAAAATGACACCGTTTTGTTGCCATAAAACCGCTTTTTGAATAGATTTTGATATGAATGGTGTTGAGAAGCAAATCTTATAAAAGTATCACAATTCCAAATTAACTATCCTGTTTACATATTGTTAAAACCAAAGTAGATGACTAAACTATGAAATGTTGCCAATCCAATCTAATTCATCACATACTTAATATGCTAATTAAATAGGCGTGGATCCAGGGCTGTATGTGGTTAAAACCGCTCCACCTTTTCAACCTCACACAATAAATTAAAGCACACATCATTGGCAAAAGTTTTCGTGTGGACTTAATTATGTACAAAGTTTATAGCCTAAAGATGCCTGCAATATTTCACCTTCAATATTTTATTTATCTCTTTTTGTTTTTTTGGGAGGGACTCCCACATGACCCTACATTTGTAATCGGCTTCCAAGACCTCAGAACCACTTCCATTCCTCGTTAAAATTATGTATCCGCCACCCCTCCCCGTTTTTCTAATCTTCATTTGGTACGTTCTGTAAATAAGTTCAGACTAACAACGCAAAAAAAAAAAATTAGTGGCAGGCTTCGACATGTATCGAAGGTATATTCCGTTATAGCAATGTAACACTTATGTGTATGGAGGAGAGAGTTTTTCACCGTGTTGGAAGAAGCCATCCTAATTAATGTGTCCTATAAATAGAGGTATGATTGACTTAAATGTATCGCACCCAATTTTAATTGGCTAAACCTGCGCCTATGCTCTCATAAGTGGATCATAGTAGGTGGCCTAGCTTTGACGGTCATCCCGGGAGATGTTCTTCAAAAGTTTAATTTTTACTTTCATTATATCCTTTGTTGATTTATCCGTGAAATGTGATACATGTATAGAGTATTTGCTCAGCTGTCAATGTTTCTGTATTTAGATTTGTTTGTTCTTTAACATTAACATGATTCAGATCGACTTATACGATCACATGATAACCCATGACATTTAATCTGATATTGCCAGATGCTTGAGCAAAAAATATCACTCCAATTTGAAAATCACATACTTTACTATAACGAAAAGAAGAAGAAGAAGAAATATCGTGGTCTTGACCTCAGATGTAAGTTCCCGGTAAATTTTGGTGAGGCAATGAACTTCAGCCACCGGAAATATTCCTCCAACAAATGGAACCGCTGTCTCTCCAATGACAGTTCGCTTCGAACAACTGCGATCATGTACAGTAGATAGGAATAATCTGGGAAATTAGGACAATCCACAATTTGGTGTCGAAAGTAGTTCAAGAACTGGTGTTCTGACGATGCGATTTCGCCACCTTTGAAGATCCATTTCCGCGAAATATTTCCTCAACTAGATCATGTGACTCCCCGAGGATATTGTCCAGGTATAAACCCGATCACAGTTGAATTATTGTAATTTAGGCACGATGTAAAAAAGGAAAAAGAAATGTTCTTTCCGTATAAACCATTTGGAGTTTGTGATTTAATTAATAGCAGCGATGGTTGGTGTCGTTGTCACTCACATTTTATAAACACAGAAAGAGCGGAGTATTCCATTACCCTTATCTTGAACTCGGAGAACTTATTTAGGCTCTACTTTTTGAGTGAGAGTCGGAACTGAGCTATCGTGATCAAAAAAAGTTTATGGCACAGATAAGTCCAACAGAATGCCTATGTTCAGGTACCTACTTTGCTTTATATAAGATATCTGAGACATATATAAGAAGTTAATTAAACTCTTCTTTTTTTCTTCTCTCCTTTTTTTTCGGATGAGTAGTTGTATAGTTCTGCAATCCAGGTTGTGAAATAAACGGGGTCTTTCCATCTAATTTGAAAATGTGCTTCCGCAAAGTTAAAGTAGTGCAGACGGGAATAACAAGATAATCACATGTATAACTTTAATGTTAGAATTTATATTAAAAAAAAATATTAAAAACAAATTGTCCAATTATGCAAAATAGGAGATAGTAATTCAATTACAATTAATACCAAGTCGGATATACCGGTGCTGTGGCCGAGTGGATTAAGGCGGTGGCATTTGAAGCACCGAGGCTTAGCAATCGGGAGGTTTCGGGTTTGATACCCGGCCGGGTCATAGTAAGCTAAATTGCAAAGATTCAAAATTTGAGTTAAAATGTTGAATTGGAAGCCATCCGACGTGTCCATTGTAATCCATATAAGCCCTTGCGGGTTTCTCTCACATTTATGGTCGTATAATCGTCTTAAAAATAACTTCTGATTATTATTATTATTATTATTATTGTTATTATAATAAAAAAATAGTTGTGTTTTGTATCACATGATATGAGCCGAACCCACTTGTCACGCCCATGCGCAATTGATAACATTGGAAATGTTTATTCTGTCGGTCGGTTATCCGGGTATTTGCGTGACCCGAGGTCAAACCAACAAATTGGAGGAAAACAAGAAGGTGTGTGTACATAAATATTTAACGATAAGCTATTTCACAGTGTTGTTTGAAGCTATATAATTGTGCCTAAATATGGCGAATCACTATGAGATTTTTTAGTAATAAAAATAACGTATAGTTTCAGAACCTAAACGGAACGGAAGTGAGTAAATGCTCTACGCTCAGACCTCCGCCGGCCAGTCTTTAGCCAGAGCAAAGCGGGAACATGTCTTCACGACAGGTTGGCTAACTATTTGCCAAAGTTAATCGACGTTTTGGACTATAATGTAAATCCCATTAGGCACATATTTCACGTACATAATGGCGATCTTTGTGTAAACGTGTTGGACCATCCATACAACTCACTCCACAGTACACAATACTTCACTCCATCCACATACAAAATAAACGAAATGACGTATTTGCGAAAAACAATATGGTAGTGCGGTTTGCACTGCGATGACGTGACGTCATCATATACAGTGCCATTGCTAATTCCCTTATATTATATGTAAACATAAATCACATCAAAACTTAAATGTTAAGTCGTCTGCATTTGGTTATTTTTTTCTTAATGACTTTAAGCAAACATTCTTGTATTTGAAAAGAAAACACAAAGACAATTTGATAATGTTAATACCTTTCATAGCTTTACGCAATATACGTAAAATCTGCATCCAAGTTTAAGGAAAGACCTGAAGCATTTCATATACTTGTACGTTAACGAACACACTCAGAAATTCCCACGGGCATCCGTCCTATTTTGTGAATACAATTTATACTAATTGCCCATGCACAAGTGCAACCAGTAAGATCTGCTCATGTATCTTATGTATCTTATGTATTTTCTATATAAAAGGGCGCTGAACTTTGGTAGAAACTTCTGCTGACCGAGCAACATAGTGACAAAAATAAACCCTCAATGGTACAATTTATTTCATCTGTTAAGAAGGATGACTTCATTCCGCAATCATGTGAGAAAGCGTTTTGACTTTGCTAATATTTTGTCGAAACACCACGGCTACATCCGTATATTGGTTTGGATAAAAAAGAAGATAACAGCTATTTGGGTTTAACACTCTAAATGAAGGATTGTTAACAATGTGTACATCAGTGATGAGACGAAGGAGAGGTACATGCAATAGGGAGCCTGAGTATGGAGAGGCCTAGGAAGGACACATATAGTTATCAGATGCAACACAAAATTCAATAGAAAAAAACTAAGAGCTTCATGACGTCATATAGGGGCTGACGTCATCATCAAGTTAATCTTAAAGGAGCATGCCAACGATATAGCATAATTATTTTTAAGCTCAATATTTTGGAAACTGGAGAGGCCAACCAATTATTAATAAATCTCAATTTTTGTTTATTCTATTTTATTGGTCTGTAACTCATCGAGGCTAGACCTCTACTCAAAGTTCTATACATTCTTTGACCCTTTATATATTTTCAAAACTACACAATACTTTGAATTTGATATTGAAGAAAAAGCTTCTTTTCGGATGAAATCTGAGAAGTACAAGAGAGCGAACCGTATCGTGGTAACAACAATGTTATATTTGTTTCATGATAAGTGCGAAGCCATACCCAAAATGTTTTATCATTTAACGGCTATGAGCCCACGTTTGGTTCTTCGTTATAAATTTGGTTTACTCATGCGAAAAGTAAATGGACACCGCTGCTTCACCAATAGTAGTTTTTTTTTTTTTTAGTGAAATCAATATTCCTAAATTATATGGTTTTCTTTTTCTGTCTTGAACTTTGGTAATAGTTCTTGAAATTATCATCACTTCCAGCGTAATGAATTTAAGTTGACTTGACGAGTACGAAATAAGAAAGTTTATTTGAAATGTTGTGAATGTGTATAATGTATATATTAGTTGTATTGGGAATGTACAGAGCTTAATGTATATATGGCAAATGACGTCACTACAATAACCTTTACACGAAGTAACTTATGACGTCAAATCAACTATTGCGCATATTCTAATTTTCTCCTAACCGTGCACGACTACTCGGCAAACTAATATTGAACTTACTTATCATACTAAATGTAGCTTTATGATAGTAGCCTACTATCACATATATACACACAATACTGAGTTCATCATTCTAGTCTCCTTCAAACTCAATATACAGCTTTATATATATACAAGCCAAAAAGGAATGAAAACAAGGTCACCATTGCGACCTCATTTTATATCACTATCATCAGAAGCATCTCATATATTTTCGGTTCTCTACTTCTTATTACGATGAAACAATAAAACCATTTATTCCATTCAAATTAAAAATAGAATTTCAGACTGCCAGTTCAGTCACCTTTATTTCTGACCACAATAATTCCACTAATTAATTGCTACTTCTTTTCTGGGTCAAAAAGTTGAAACTATGTCATTTAAGGCAAAGTTCATTACCCACAAGTTCCCTGCAGAGGGATAACTTAAGGGGATGAGAATAGGCTAAAGAGAGCGAGTTTGTCCGCAATAACTTTGTAATAGGCCTAATTAAAATGTCATTAACCGATAAACAGGATAAAGACTTCTTAGCGACATATGCTTATAAGAAAACCACAATTTATAATTACCAAATAATTTCTGTTTATTATTTTATGAAATCTGAAAGGGATGGAATTTGTTTTAACTTTTTTTAAAGCTGCGTGTTTGTGAATTTAAGATATGAATCAATTATAAATAAAGAGGACATAGTTTTCAATAGAGACGTAACCTGCGGTGTATCACTTCCTGGAAAAGCATAGAACAAATTGAAAAGTATAATAAAATTAATAAATACCATTTACTCCCCACTCCTTCCCCCTCCCTTCCACTCCCCCATCCAACCGGTTCATACACCTCCTTGTTATATAGGCCTAAATCTATGCTAGGATTCGATCATTAAGTAAACGAATAAGGAATAATACAAGATTTGATCTAATCTTCGTGTACGAGTAAAACAGAATACATACGATCGAGTACTGGTATAGATTTCCTTGGGTTTGAGAACCCGTGCGAGCCCACAAAAGCTCTAAGCAATTGAGTACAAATATCGTCATATTGCACTAATGTACATATACTGCATTACACTTCCAAAAAGCTTGCAAGTACGAGAGTACACATTGATGCGGGCCATTACGAGTACAGACCACTGTGCTAGAATGTACGCTCTATAAGTCTGTTTTAAACAATATTGCAATTTTTCTTAAGATTCTTTAAGAAACCAAACAACAACAACAACAACAAGTTTAAAATGAGGTATAATCTGTAAGAACATATGACAGGAAACAATACGATATGTAGTATATAATTATAAATTTAATAAATAATAATATAAATATTATACGGTACTTAAATCTGGGATTTAATATATGATACCAGTTCTGAAATTTATTCAAATTTATCATCAGCCTTGAGCCTTTTTTTTTTATTAAAGTTTCAACTTCAACAATATTCTCCAAAAGTTCACTACACATTCACATACATACATAAATCTAGTTAACCTAAAATAGCGATAAATACATTGATTTAATTTTTTTATGGTTAATCTGAGATGGAAATTATGACCCTGTTTTCCTAATCATCAAATGAACTGACACAATGACTAATCTGTTTTCATTTCCACAATTTTTAAGTTGTCAATCATGTGCCATGGAGCGCCGAAACATTTATCAACCCATTAATTAAACTGTTTTTATTTAGGTTGAAGTTCATCCTTACGTATGTTTGGTGTAGGCTAACATGGATGTTTCCCTATAAAGAGACTTTACATAGTCTAAATATAACTCATTACTGTATTTACTTTGTGAACTCATAATCTTCCCTGGGGTAAATTGGATTTCTTCCACGAACTTCCTTCCCTATGCGCCGAGATCTCGTCGCTATTCTTTGAGGATTTTGCTCTCTCCCTCTGTAAATTATACGCAAGACAACAGTTAAGTGGCGGTATAACCAGTGTAAAGGCATTTCTGCATGTAGCGCACTATTGTGTGTTTGATGTACGCCTGTATACTGGTATATTATCATGTGTATGCATAAAAAGACTTTGCTAAATAAGAAACCCCCAGCAGCAGACTACATTTACATAAGTGGGTGTATAGAGGTAATATATACCCTACACCTTGCAAATATTCAGGGTACTATACATCCGTGATTAGTTCACATGCTGTTTGATTGTTTGTTTCTTCTTGTTTGTTTATCCTTTTTTGTTGGATCATTATTGCGAGTGTTCTAATGGGAGAAATATAATAATGATAAATGAACAAATAGTATAATGCTAAAACACTGTAAGCATGCTTGAGCATAGTAAACTAGTTAACGTTTACTTTGATGTATTGGGTAAGTATAAAAGGACAAACAGTTTGGGAAACAAACTGGGAAATTTAGAAAAAAAAAGAAGAAAATTAGGCAGATGTGCAAGGTCATGTATACCATCACATAAGATTGAGTTATTATAAATATTTGTAACTTCTAGCAATACAATTTTTCAGATATGAACCGATCCGCTGACGTCATCATCGATTAAGCATTAAACAAATTGGCATTCCAAACATTTAAATTTGTATATCTTAAGATCCGAACAAGTTATACAAAGGTACTAGCCCTAATTTCCATCCTCCCCCCCCGGTCCCCC